>ML279926.1:714-70103 GCA_005239495.1 Nicotiana undulata | reverse complement strand
CTCATTTTCACTGTCTTGTTGCTGCGTGCAACCCGATCCCACCTATTCACAATATCCCAACCAATGTATTCACCCGTATCACAACCAATTATCCACCTTTATCACACCAACACCTTATCACACCAACACTTTATTACAGCCCCCTTATCACACCAAATTTTGATTCAAAAGTTTCAAACAGAAAACAGTATAGCCCGTAAGCTTTAAACAATAACATCCCACAATAATATCAGCCCAAATATATGTAATCACAGTAACACTATCGACCCAACTCAGTCTTTACGTACCATGGTAGGATTAAGAGAACAACCAACACTTTCAACACACTTACAACAACAAATGTAAATAATCAAAAGAAACCAACATGAATATATATATATATATATATTCCCAAAAATAGTGTCAAACTACTCAATCTCTATAACACAAGTGGGCCAATTAAACACCCCGTACTCTTCTAAAATAACCGCAATAATATTTAACAACAAAATAACAAGGCCAACTAATCATAGAAACAATAGTGAACATAGAGCAATTAAGACAACATCAATAAAATTGGGAACGGAAAAGGGGATCATGCTTATCAGGCAAATTGGGTGGTGCATAGATACTCGCATCTCACCTATACACTACGCCCATGCATTTCACATACCAAAAAGTAAAGATTCCTATTCCCTCAAATCAAAGTTAGATCAAACACTTATCTCAACTTCGCAGGCCACTCACTGCTCAATTACAATTTTTCCTTTAGAATTTCACCTCCGCTCGGCTTAATCTCAGTTAGAACCCAAATTCCACTTCTGTTTTGCATCAGAATTGATCCAAAAGAATGATGCTGGATCCAAGATTTTTAAAAGCATACAGGGACATCAACGAGAATGACGAAACTAGGACCAGAAACGCAACCGGCTATCCCGAACAGAAACCTGCCGGTGATCTCTAGTTAATTGAGTGATTTCTATATGCGTGAGAAAGGAATAGAAACTTAAAATCACTTTTTTTGCATTATGTGGTATTAGAGATTTGGTAGGCTAGAATATATTCATAGTGGAAGTATTTTTGCTTAAGGAAAATTAAATCTAGCAAGTTGGTAGTGGAATAAAGCTTCATGGAAAGTAACTCTACTTTTTATATTATATATTGACACTTTGAAACAGTTTACTAACTTCATCATGGCCGATCAGTGTGGTTATTAATCGACAAATTTAGTAAACAAAGTCCTATATTTTACTACGGACCTTCAGGGACCGTCAGAATACGGGTCCGGGTCCGTTTACTCAAAATAGTGATCAAAGTCAACAACAAAAATAAATTTTAACTCTAAAAAATTATTATTTCGTATATTTTCACATAAAGACTTTTCGGATTCACGCCTGAACTACACGCGCAAACTGAGATGAGTAAAAGTAATGTTTTAAAGCTAACGAGCCGTGAGTGGAGTCTTAAATCTTAAAATGTTCCCTCTAGGGTCATCACAGTATAACCATTCAATATAGCAAGCATACATCAACAAATGCCTAAATCTAAAAATAATCAATTAAAACAACTCAATAGATTGATTGATTAACGCAAAGATTATGCAAATCCATGTTTATAAGTTGTTACTTGCCCAAAAATTTTGCGTCCAGTCAACTGATCAAAAATTGTAGAATTTATTAACTTCAGCTACTTTATCTGGTTTTATAATCTATAAAGTCTTTATCAAGACTATCACAATTAGCAACGAGTTTCAAATTAAAAAAGTTACTACAAAAATAAAATATTAATTAAATGTGATACAACAACAATAACTCAGTAAAATTTTACCAGTGGAGTTTAGGGAAGATAGAGTGTACGCAGACCTTAACCCTACCCTAGAGGGAGTAGAGAGGCAAACTAAGTAAATGTGATACGTTTTTCTTAAATTGAGTATATATGTTTAGCAAGTAGGCAAAGCTTTTCCCTAGCCAGAATTATGTTTATTTTAGATTTTAATATATAAATTGCCAATATCAACATGTTCAAGTTTTTTCTTAAGGATAGCATTACATAAAATCATTGATGGCTCAAGGGTGAAGACATGCCTTTAGGCCCCCGAGAATTAAAACCCTATAATATTTATTGTTATTATTATTTTTTGTAACTAGCAAACCAATGTGCTATAAGATAAAAGTTAAACCACATGATGAGTTAGTATGTTGATTTTCACGTTATCCATTTGCATTAATCTACTGCTTTGGTTCTTGTTACATAATTTTGTATTGAATGAAAAGGTCAAATAATGAATACAAGAAAAATAATTAAGTATTTAATGATTAATTGTAATCACAGTTTTCTCTAACAGATAATACACATATGAAGGATAGAAAATTCAATCAACATTTTATGTTGAGATTTTGTGCTTTATATAATAGTATAAATAATATATTTTTTTATACTTAGCTAAAATAAAAGGTTTCAATGTACCTAACCCACTAGTTCTAGTTTTTTCTTATTCGCATATATGATTTTTCTTATCCCAAATCATGTAATACACGATTTTATAAAATATATAAATATTATTAAAATAAAACTTTGATTATGTATGTAGTAACACAAGAAAGAATAAAGTACAGTATTGCACGTAGACTGCTAAAACAATAGGGGAAAATAAGGATATCTCGATTATCATGTAAATTATCTCAATTGAATATGAATATATAATCTTATGTCTAGGGAAATCACCAAATTCAGATTATTTATATCTAGTGTCAAGCATAATGCACAACATAATAATATATTATACTTATCATAAGAAAACCTCATATATTAATAATAACTCATCAACCATTAAATTGTCTAAACGTAAATATCATTTCATGATTTCAATAATATTCTAAAGTTAATGTACCGTAATATTCCGAATCATAATGTGCATGCAAGACATCAAATATTATGAGATCATGACCATCTATGTATATTTATAAATCAGTGTGGTAAATTTAACATCTACACTTAAAACTCTTCGTTGGAAAGTTAAAACACATAAAGTATTGGAATTCGCTTTTGATACCCCCTGGAGACATCTGCTTCACCTTCGTCTCCAAAACCTTTGGCCTTTGCGTCCGCAATAATCTTCATGACAGTTGATCATCTGTAAACATAAGAAATTTCATTATCATTTGTAAGCAAATCTATTATTTTTCTAATATTAAAAGTTTTAGTCTTTGATTTATGGGGAAGAGAAACTTGTGATTGCTGAGTTGTGGCAAACAATTAATTATTATATTACTTAATAGAAATAGCTTTAGTCCATTGATTTTCTTGCATTAAATTAGAAGAGTGAACTCACCAAAAATTTTAACAATAGAAGCTCTCTCCAATATTCGAAAAAATTATGATTTAGTTGCGACATGCCAAGTGACATATATGTCAAGTGGTGTTATTTCTTTATCTTATTTTAACCGTACAATATTACTATATATATTTTGTACCTGCAAACAATAACTCAAAATGAGTCCGAAGTTGTTGTATCCAAAAGATATACCTACAGCCTATACAAGATAGGTGTGGTGCCCCTTGTCACGACCTAATTCTATTATAGGTCGTGGTGGCGCCCAACGCCGTCGCTAGGCAAGTCAACAATGAACTAACCACGTGATTTTTCTTTTTAATAAATTTACAAGTAACTAAACTTTCCTTAATTCAAAAGATTTAAGAAATAACATATTTAAAATAAAGAAAACGAAAGAAACTGAGTGCAATCATAACCATAGAAATGAACCAAAACCACAAGTCAACTAGTATGTGTGCCATGGCCTAGTGTCACAAGTGTATGAGCATCTAGTAGAATATACAAAAGAATACTAGTCTATTGTATGAAGTGAAATAGACAGAAAATACAACAAAAGAAAGACTCCGGCTGCTGCAGAACGGGCTTAGAAGGGCAGCTCATCGCGAAGTCTCAAGAATCAGGGATGCGCGTCGGACTGATATCCAGATGCAATTGCCTCGGATCATGCACGTTCAGTGCAGAAGTGTAGCGTGAGTACATAAACAACATGTACCCAGTAAGTATCCAGTCTAACCACGAATAAGTAATGACGAGTGATCGACTTTGACACTTACTATGGGACAAAAATATAAAATAATGTGAAATTCTAATATATATATATATTTAAATGACAATGGAACTCGGAGCAAGAAATAAATAAGCAATTCTTTTACCGTTAGTAAGAACCAAATCATTTACACAGCAGCAACAACAACAACCCAGTATAGTCCCACAAGTTGGGGCTGGGGAGGGTAGTGTGTACGCAGACCTTACCCCTACCCTAGGGTAGAGAGGCTGTTTCCAATAGACCCTCGGCATCCTTCCATCCACTTTCAACCAAGAGGTTGTGAGTTCGAGCCAATGAAATAATATCAAATATAATAGAGTTTCCAGTATTATCACGCACGAATTATGCCGAGTACGTACGACCCGATCCAAATATACATAAACATAAACTGTGTGCACTGCCAGGGATCGAACGACACGAACCATAGATGCATCTATTAGCTTGCCGAGGCGAACGACCCACTCCCATAAGAGTAGTGGAAATTTACCCCGTTCGGGAAATATACTTGCGACGCGGTTGAACATAGATTTCTCAAGTTAACAAAATATCCCTCAATTATTTCCAAAACAAGAAATTCAACTAGAAACTTTTAACATCTTGAAACCTCAATCTCAACTCTATTCCAGGCAATTAATTAGCATAATTAACAACAGGGTCAACAAAGCATGGTGTAAACCTAGAACTACCTGGACATAAGTATAAGTAGTAGCTACGTACGAACCCTTATCACCTAGTGCGTACGTAGCCCCCACAAATAGAAACACATATTAAGTAAATTCACCTATGGGGTTAATTCCATCTTACAAGGTTCGAAAAGAGACTTACCTTGTCTCAAGCCTACTTTTCGACCCAATATTTGTGCTCAAACCCTCAATTTGGTGCCAAACAACTCGAAGCTAGTCAAATGTTATATAAAATAGTCAATATAGGATCCAAAGTTCATATTCTAACTATTAAATTGATTATCCAACCCCAATTGAAAAATCCCAAAAGTTAACTCCGGGCCCACGTGCCCGGATTCCGGAAATATTTGAAGAAAATTATTATTGATAACCTCATGAAGTCAAATACATGATTTTCACCTAATTCCATAACGATTTTCGTGGTCAAATCCCATCTTTATCTAAAACCTAAGTTTTTCATCTAAATCCTTTATTTCACCCATTTTTACATGTTAATCTACCTCTAATCTATGTATTTAACTCATGTTGTGTAGAAATTACTTACCTCAAAATGCTAGGTGAAAACCCTCTTTCAAGAGCTCTAGAAAATCGCCCAAGAGATGAAAAAAATGAGCTAAATGGCTTTAGTCCTGCATTTAATAAAGTTGTGCACAGGTCGCAGATGTTGCATTTGCAACACCTGGTTCGAAAATGCGACAAAATTATCGCAAATGCGAATCTGGGCTGCCACTGCTAAGGTCGCAAATGCGACACAAGATTCGCAAATGCGAACTCTGTCAAGGTCGCAAATGCGACTGAAATCTCATAAATGTGAGCTATGCCCAGATCAGTTTTTTCGCATTTGCGAAGCCTTTCTCGCAAATGCGAACCAATTCTTGAATTTGCGATACCTTCATCACCAACAAAGAAACACCAGAAAACTGAATCTTTCATCCTTCCGAACATGTCCGAAACTCACCCAAGCCCTCGGGGTTCCACACCCAACATCCACACAAGTCTAAAAATATCATACGAAATCGCTCGCGCGATCGAAACACCAAAATAACATTCAAAACCACGAATCGGACGCCAAAACACATGGAATAATTCATGAAATCAAAAACTTCTAAAATACTTCCGCGCGTCCGATTCCTATCAAATCAACTCGGAATGATGCCAAATTTTGCGTGCAAGTCTTAAATAACATTATGGAACTATTCCCGGTCTCAGAATTCTATTTGGAGCTGGATATCACCAAAACCTACTCCAAACCAAATTTAAAGAACTTCAAAAACCTTCAAAGAGCCAAGTTTCACTATTAGGCGCCGAAACGCTCCCGGGATCATCCAAAACCGGATCCGAACATACGCCCAAGTCCAAAATCATCATACAAACCTATTGGAACCGTCAAATCCTGATATGAGGTCGTTTACTCAAAACGTTGACCGAAGCCAAACTGTCACGACCCGAATTTCTCACCGTCGGGATCGCGATGACGCCTAACATTGAACTCGCTAGGAAAGCCAACGTTACTAGTTTGACTACCTTTTTACTTTATTTCTTAGAAGTTTACACGATATCATAACATAAACAGCGAAATAAAACGTGGAAGATCGGAATTTAACAATCTAACTGAATTCTGATACGAAATCCATAATACAACTCCACCCAGAACCGGTGTCACAATGTCACAGACTGTTTATGAATGCTACAAACAACGGTCTGGATAAGAAAATACAATCTTTCTCAGAAATAGATAAAACAGAAGGAAATATGATAGAAGGGGGACGCCAAGGCTTGCGGATGGCTGCAGGACTACCTCGGGTCTCCTCTGGACTGAAGGCAGCAACCTCGAACTACCGTCCGTACGGTCTAGTACCGGGATCTTCACAAAAGAGTGCAGAGTGTAGCATCAGTATGACCGACCCCATGTACTGGTAAGTGTCGAGCCTAACCTTGGCGAAGTAGTGACGAGGCTAAGACACAATACCCATATAAACCTGTGCAATTTAATCATATACGAGATGCACTAATAACAAGAATTAAACAGAATAATATGGAAAAAGGGGAACATGCTGAGGGGAGGGGGAATATCAAGTCATAACAATAATGAAGTAAAGCGACAAAGTAAATATCAACTTAAAACAAACGGAATAATAACACAGAAACAAGTGCACGACATCACCCTTCATGCTTTTACTCTCGCCCTCACCATAAACATCAACTTAAACGGCACGACAACACCCTTTGTGCTTTTACTCTCTCATAATCATGGCACGACATCACCCTTCGTGCTATTAATTTCATTAATGTGGCACGACATCACCCTTCGTGCTTTTAATTTCATTAATATGGCACGACATCACCATTCGTGCATTAACACTCACTCACAATATCACGCACGTCATCCCCCTTCGTGCTTCACACTTTTCCTCACCCAAACAAATAAAATGATGGAATCCCGACAAGGGAATCAACAATATAATTAATAATAGAAACCATAACGTCCCGGCAAGGGAGTCAACAACGAAAACAATATCATCCCGACAAGGGAACAACTATAACCAATATCGCTTAATTAATTAGATTCACGAAATAAACTTCACTTGAACCAAAACTCAGCAATAGGCAATACCAAGAAAATACCACCAACATGGATAATTATAAAGTTAAGCCTAAGTAGTACTTAATGAAAGATCACATCATTCACGATATATGACTCACGAGCATGCTTGACACCAACGTATAGATACTCGTCACCACACCTATACGTCGACTACAACACTAACACGTAGCAAATAGGACACAACACATATTCCCTCAAGCTAAGGTTAGGCCAAACACTTACCTCAGATTCCATGACCAAACTCAAGCCTCAAATACCGCTTTCCTTTTAGATTTCGCCTCCAATTCACTTGTATCTAGACATAATTAACTTAACAACTTCAATTAATGCTAGAGAATCCAAGCCCAATGCTTAATTATAGGTTTTCTATCATTTTTCCCAAAAAGTCAAAAACCGACCCCGGGCCCGCTTGGTCAAAACTCGAGATTCGGACCAAAACCCGATCACCCATTCACCTTCGAGCCCAAATATGCATTTAGCTTCGAAATCCGACCCCAAACGAGGTCTAAATTCCAATTATACAAAAAGCCCTAACTCTACCCAAATCCTCAATTTTTACCATGAATATTTCTAGATTCTAGGTTGAAATCTTGTAAAAAGTATTTAAGGATTGAAAGAGATGAGTTAGAAATCACTTACCAATGATTTGGGGAAGAAAATATTTTGGAGAAATCGCCTCTTGAGTTCTAGGGTTTTATTATTTTTGAAAAGTGGTAAAATAATTAAAAGTCTCGCATTTATATGCGCACTTGGTCCCTGCCCACAGTTGTCAGCGGAAAACTGGGCGCTGCAGCGGAACCAGGTCCCTGCCCACTGCTGTCAGTGAAATAATGGGCGCTGCAGTGGAACCTGGTCCCTCCCCACCGCTGTTAGCGGAATAATGGGCGCTGTAGTGGAACCTGGTCCCTGCCCACCGCTGTTAGTGGAAAACTGGGCGCTACAGCAGAACCTGGTCCGCTGACGCGGAATTCTAAACGCTGCCACACTTTCAAGTTCAGAGAGCTGAACCTGCAACCTGCAACTTTTGAAATTCCAGTTATTTTTTTAAGTGTCAAAACACTCCGTGGCCTACTCGAAACTCACCCGAGCCCTCGGGGCTCTAAACCAAACATGCATGCAAGTCTATAAACATCATACAGACTTGCTCGTGCGATCAAATCATTGAAATAACATCAAAATCGGATCTGATTGTAACAATGGAGAAGTAGGAAGACTTTGGTGTTCATAATAGAAGGGGGTATCTAGAATATCTATGTCCCAGGACATAAAATGATGGCCATATCTTTTTGATGAATGTGGTATCGAGGTTCGGTTTATTTGGAAAAGAAGTAAATCTTAGGGGAGACCATTCGAATGGTTGAATTGATGACTTCACTTCGATCTCTTCGACTGAACCTAAAGGAGACTTCGATCATTCAACTTAAGCCCCGACCAGCAAGTTATTGGGAGTAGGGGCATCAAAGCTTTCCCGACCTAGTAAAATTTACAAATTCAACCCCAAAATCAAGATTTTCCTCAAGAACACTCAAATTTCACTATTTCTCATCCGGGCGTCAAATCAATTCCGATTCTCATTAAATTTCACAAGTACGACTTTCACATTATAACAAACATGTATCGGGTTCCGGAACCAAAATACGGACCCGATACCAATGTGTTCAAACAATAATCATTTCTTTATTTCCTTTAAAATTTAAGTATACCAATTTTCTTCAGAAATTATTTCCTAAGGCTAGGGACCTCGGAATCCAATTTCGGGCATACACCCAAGTCTCATATTTTACTGCGGACCTCCCGGGATCGTTGGAACACAGATCCAGTTCCATTCACTCAAAAGGTGACCAAAGTCAACTAAAACCAAATTTTAACTCTAAAATTTACTGTTTTCTCACATGTCCACATAAAAACTTTCCGATTTCACGCCCAGACTGCGCACACAATTCGAGGTAGTTAAAATTAATCATTTTTAAGGCTAATAAGCTTGGAAAAAAGTCTTAATTCATAAAATGACCCCTTGGATCATCACACATACTTAGCCTTTCTAGCCAACCATAAGGAACCAAGTGTTCCGACTTCAACCCGAAATCTTCCAAATCCCAAACTAACCATCCTCGCAAGTCATAAAACAGTAAAAGCACATACATGGAGTCTTATTTAGAGGAAAGAGGTTCTAAGAATCAAAAAGACCGATCGGATCGTTACATTCCCCACCTCTTAAACAAACATTCGCCCTCGACTGTGCTATGCAGAGTCGCTCCTGAACTAATTTCACCATTTCCAAGGAATCCTTCACCAAATCAGTACCATATAACTTAGCTCGCCAGGCTCATACCACCCGATGGGATAACGACATCGCCGACCATATAAAGCCTCAAATAGAGCCATCTCGATGCTGCATTGATAACTTTTGTTGTAAGAAAATTCGGCCAAGTGCAAGAATCAATCCCACTGGCCTCCAAAGTCAATCACACATGCTCTAAGCATGTCCTCCTGTTGATACCCAATTTTTTCCAAAAAATAATTTTAAAATTGCATATATGTCCTCAAAATCATGCATTAACATCAATTGGTATTCTTTCACAATTGTTTACTTTTTTATTAATTTGCCCAGTATTTAATTTCCAATAAATAATTATAAAATTGCATCACAAATGATTTCAAAATATTTCTTGACTTAATTTTACTATTTATGGTCTTATTAAGTCTAAATTATTCTATAAATGGCCAATTTGGCACCTTTGGGCTATAATTGCAATAAATTAGCAGTTATAGCCCATTCATATAATTTTGTGTTATTTTTACCAAAAAATAGTCTTTATTTTTAAATACTAAATAATCATTTTTAAAATATTTCTATGCATGAAATTCATTTTTTTATAATTAGTAGTTATTTTACAAATTGTTTTAGTTAATTTATTTAGGTATTTAACAAATGGGCCTATTTTACTTCAATTCAAGCCTAAATTAGTCAGCCCAAACACCTTATAAATCAAACCAATACAACCGAGGTCCAAACCCCTACCTAACCCAGCCCAGGTCCTCTTGAATCCCGGCCGTTGATCATTTTTGATCAACGACTCAGGTTACCCCTTCCTTAATTAACCTAAATGACCCCTTCCCCAAACCCCTCATTTCATCTCTCACTCCGCCGTCACTCATCTCCCTTCTCTATCAAATCCTCTCTGACCTAACCTTAACTCTCCCTCGCCGTCACTCATATGCTGTCGATCATGGTGGTTTCTCACCACCTTCAGGCCTCAAATGACCTCTCCTATGCTGGTGCCTCCGCCTCTAAGGCCCTCAAGGGACTAGGGTCAATCCGCTTGCACCTTTGGTTCTGTCTCGCCTGTTTCAGGCCATTATGGCTCGATTTTGAGTAAGATCTTCCTATTTTGCCTAAACCTATGGGTTTCTAAGTCGATATCTTCATCTCTGCATTATTGTTTTACAAAACCCTAATTTCGTCTCTTAAACTTTTCAGATCTGTACAGATCTAAGAAGGATCGAACTGTTTTGCTTGTTTTTATGAAAAACCTTCTGATTTCCAAGTGTCTTTTCATTTCTTCCTAACTAGGGTTTCCTCAAAAATATCTTATTCAAAACGTTTTATGATTTTAAGTGCTTATTCTCTGATTCTTATGTGTTTTAATCGATTATGTTGAGTTTTTTCTCAACCCTAATTAGTTTATGTTGAAACCCCTAATTTTTGACATTATGTTTGGATTCTGAGTCAATCCATGTTATTTGATACATAACTCTGTTCTGTGCTTTGATTCATATGATTTCTCCTTCATTTAATTTTAATGGCTTATGATTTTACCCTAATGTGCTTCTATTAGGGTTTCAGATTCAAATCTTGACTGATTTTATGTGTTATACTTAGCCTATCTGTCATTCATGGAAAACCTATATTATTTTCCTTAAAATCAGTATATTACGAGTCCTTTATTCACTGATTTGCTATGGTAATACCTATATGCTGATTTCCGGTTATTTTCCCTATTTTTACAACTTTTAAATTATTTATTGCCTTATTTATGATTAACTGTGGTATGTGCTGATTCTTACTGATTGTTTCCTTAATTAAACTCTTATGTATTTACCCCTAATTTCCTATCCCGTACTTAAGTTATTTGATTCTTTCCTTAATTATCTGCCCTGCTCTTTACCGTTAACTGGTTAATTACTCCTTTAATTAGAGGAAGACCTTACTGATTTATGCATGATTGATTCTGTGACTCTCCCCAATTACTAAAAAAATATTTTTTATTATTTAGTCCAGCTCTCAACTGCTATATATTCTCCTCTATATTCACATAGACACACAGACACTAGTTCAATAATTCTCTCTTACACTTAAAGCTCTCTGCTCTTTCTTGTTACTTGTTACTTTTACTGAACTAGCCGACTATAATCCAAGGCTAGTTATTGCACTACACCTGCTCTATACTCTGTGTTTGCTCTCCTTAACTGGTATGTCCTAATTCAATTTCAAGTCCAAAACTCTATGTGTTCTGTTATTACTTCAGTCCAATGATTTCTAGTTTTGTTCTTGCTTCACATCTTATTGTTCAATGTGTAACTTGTATGTCTAAATCATTGTTTCACCCAGCATGTCTAAACTATACTGCTTAATCACTAGTATGTATGAATTCTGTCCAGTTTAGCTTATAATAACATGTCTAAGGATCTGCCTGTTGCTTTCTCTAGCAGGACTCAACTTGATTCTGTTCCATGTTTGATTGTTTGCCTGATCTGCTAAGATTCTGGTTTAATCTGCTTGCTAAGTTGTCTAAGATTTCTAAGAAACTCTGGTTCTATGCCTCATCTGTCTAGTGTACTATGTTCCCACACGTCTGTTCTGTAATCCATGCCCTATGTCTGTACTATTAGCTGTAAGATTAATTCCTTAATCCTATAAAACTCTAGCAAAACCTTTGTGCTCCTGTATGCTATGTTCTGTGTGTCCCCAATTCCCATAATCCCTGAGTGAAATCTGTGATTGAATGATGCTGAACCTTTTTAAGTTGTTTGCTGATTTCTCATAAGTGTTCACACTATTTTCAAAAGATGTTTTACTACTAATCAGTTCCTATTTTCAGAAAACTTCTTTACTTCTTGAATCAATTCAATACTGTTACCTTGTCAAAACCTTTTCAAAAACTCTCACTTTACTCTTAAGTCCCTAGGTTGAGATCCCTCTAAACTCTGGCACACTGGAGCAGGCCCTTCTACACTGCACTTACTCAATCCCTGTTATGAAAAGTCTAGGTGTGAGCACTGCCCAGGATCCTTGACGTCCTTAGGGAACTCTGACACACCTGGATATAAATCTGGCTATGAAATCCTTGGGCATTTGAGATCATTGAAGGCCTGGCCTTACCAGGTTGTATTTGTGCCTGCTTCAGGCTCCCTATAGTTTAATCTCCTTTTCATTTATGTAATTCATTCAACCATTGGTATGCAATAATTATTTGTAAACAGATATTGGGGTGGCTAGTGAAAATGGGAAGGGTAGCTGTATGACTTTGTCAATAATACTGGGTAGAAAGCATACTTTAGGCTTTACATTCTGTGTATTTGCATTAGAATACATGCCTTAGGACTAATATGTTCATTTGCATCCAAATCATGCTAAACATGCATTAGATATATTATTCTTAGGGCTTCACATTTACTGCTTCAGCATATCACATGTCATTGATCCATGCTTTAACGTTGCATAAGCTTCTCACCTAGAAATCCTGCTATTTGGATTAATGAATAACTTTAACAAAAACAAAAATCTGTCAATCCCGTGTGCATTTAGATACCAAGTTCTAAGGGACTCTGTTTTCATTCGTTTGACTACGCCTAGTCTAATCACAATAAGTCGTTGATCCATGAAAAGGCATAAAAATAGTCTCACATATAGGTGCGTGTTTTCTGAATACAATTGGCATCAACCTTGTCATTTTCAAACTTGTGTCACTTAGAACAACATGTTTGTAGATTAAATAACTTCAAAACTGTTTAAAATAGCTTGTAATTGTTATTATGCACAGTCCCACGCCTAGGCAAGCCTTAGGTAATTAATCCCTGTATAAACTGAAAAACTGCGCGTTCTGATTGTTTACTGCTAAGTTTCACAGGTCTTAAGACAGTAGGCAAACTATTAGGACCCTGCCATTGAGTTTTGAACAAGTGTTGCCTATTTTGTGTATTAATGTTCACCTAGACATCTTATCCTAATATTTCCTTAAAAACTGCCTGTATTTATGTTTTGAGACGTGCTGTTTACTTGCTCTACTTTTGGAGGTAAACATGAGCCTTCTAACTGCTTCTTTCATTTATCTGCCGGTCCTACTGTTATTTGAATGTCGCCTAGATTTTTCCCTTTTAAAACCTTAGGGGGTTGTCTAGAACTGCCCAGATTTAGAGGTCCTAAAATCCTCCAGGACCACAAGGAAGGGACGGGTAACAGCACGCTTAGAGCTCGTTGAATCAAAACTCGCTTAATAACCGCTAAGGTGTGGGATAATGGGTAGATGAGGATATGATGACCTGTGCGCTAATGCAACGTGTAGCCCATCATTGAGGAGTGATTACCGGGCATTGCATAGATGTGATCCTATAGGATAAATAACTTAGGACCTCCCTGATCCTTTACATATGTGTGCTTAGACTATGAATCTGTTAAAACCTTTATTCACATATGTGTGCTTAGACTGCTAATCTGTCAAACCCTTATTTGTTTACATATGTGTGCTAAGACTGCTTATTTGCATTTGATTAATTCACAAAGTAAGTTTGGCCGGGACCCACAGATGTGGACTTCAAGGGGTGCCTAACACCTTCCCCTTGAAGTGATTTCAAGCCCTTACACAATCTCTGGTTATACAATTAGTGTTATAAATGACATGTAGTAGGTTCCCTAACGCACCTTAATTCGTTAGGTAGCGACTATTCAAATTCCTTATATCCCTTATCCCAAATTCCCAATAATTTCAAAACCCTTGACCAATCCGAAAGGAGAAAAAAGGGACGCGACACCTCCAAGATCTGAACTGTCCATTCCGACTGCCCGTCGGCCTGTGGATGAAATGCTATGCTGAGGTCTACACGGGTCCCCAACTCACTCGGTACTGCTCTCCAAAAATGCGAAGTAAACTGAGGGGCTCTTTCTGATATGATGGAAATAGGCACACTATGCAACCAAACTATCTCCTGAATATAATTCCGGGCCAACCTCTCCAAAGTATACATAGTCACCACTAGGATGAAGTGTGCCGACTTGGTCAATCTGTCAACAATGAGCCAAACTGCTGACAATTCAAACACCGAGCTACATACGCTTCAATATCCTTTTTTTCATCCTCCTTCACCAATAATGCTGTCGCAAGTCCGGATACATCTTAGCGGCGCCCGGATGAATGGAGTACCGGGAACTATGGGCCTCCTCTAAAATCAACTCACGTAGTCCATCCAAATTAGGCACACAAATACGACACTGCATCCGCAAAACTCCATCATCCCCAACTGTAACCTACTTGGCACAACTGTGCCGCACTGTGTCCCTAAGGACAAGAAGATGAGGATCATCATACTGCCGATCTCAGATACGATCAAATAATGAAGAACGAGTGACTGTGCAAGCTAGAACACGACTGGGCTCAGAAAAATCCAACCTCACGAACTAATTGGCTAAATCCTGAACATCTAAGGTAAACGGTCTCTCCCCAACTGGAATATACGCAAGGCTACCCATACTGGCTGGCTTCCTACTCAAAGCATCGGCCACCACATTGGCCTTCCTTGGATGATACAATATGGTGATATCATAGTCTTTCAACAGCTCCAACCACCTCCTCTGCCTCAAATTTAGCTCCTTCTGCTTGAACACGTATTGCAAACTCTTGTGATCCGTGAACAACTCACACGACACTCCATATAGATAATGCATCCAAATCTTCAGTGCGTGAACAATGACTGCTAGCTCCAAATCATGAACTGGATAATTTTTCTTGTGGATCTTCAACTGTCGCGAAGCATATGCAATAACCTTGCCATCCTACATCAACACCGCACCAAGTCCAACACGAGATGCATCATAGTGCACAGTATAATGCCCTGAACATGTGGACAAAACCAACATCGGCACCGTAGTCAAAGCTGTCTTGAGCTTTTGAAAGCTCACCTCACACTCGTCTGACCACCTAAACTGGGCACCCTTCTGGGTCAACCTGGTCATCGGGGCTGCAATAGATGAAAACCCCTCCACAAACCGACGGTAATAGCCCGCCAAACCCAAGAAACTTCGGATCTATGTGGATGATGTGGGTCAAGGCCAATCCTTGACTTCCGCAATCTTCTTAAATTGAGAATTTTAGTATTTTGGGCATATCTTGAGTTCTTGAACTCCGTGTTAGGTGATATTCACGGCGTTATTATCGTCTCAACAAGGGGGTAAATATATGACATTTATTTTGATATGTTTCTCCATGATTATTTTCGTTGGTTATTATTTTTATCCGTGTTTGGATTGTAGCAATTTAGATTTTGAGCCCCAAAGTTGAGAAATGATAAATCCTTGATTTGAGGGTCGATTTATGGATGAAATTGGATGATTTTCTGGATATAGACCATATGAGTTATGAGTATTATATATATTTTTAAAATATTCAGAGTCGGGGCACGTGGGCCCGAGGGTTGTCTTTATTGACTTTTCGAGCGGAGTTTGGGATTGTTATAAATTGAATTATTATGAGTATTAGAGTATATGTTTATTGGTTTGCACATTGTTTGGCTAGTTTTGGAGCGACGAGCATCGATTTGAGGTGTTAGAGTGGCATTGGAACCGGTTATTGAACTTCGGACCGAGGTAAGTCTCCCGTCTACCTCTCTGAGGGGGATACTACCCCTAGGTAATGTATTTGATGTGTTGCTTGTTGTGGAGGCTACGTACGCACGAGGTGACTAGAGTCCGTGCGTAGCTAAATCCATGTTATTGTCCGGGTAGACTTAGGTTCATACCATGCTATAACTGTACTATTTAAGCTGTCCCTTGTCTATTAAATTCCTTTATTTTGCATTACGACTTGAGACTAGACTTGTGTAGAGTGATAGACTCGCTATTGTAGAGATTCAACGGGCTTCATGATTAGCCGCGAATAATTGTACTCCTCTTACGAATTTCTCTTGCGTTATGCATTCTCATCGAAAGGTTTTCCCCAAGCTTCTCATAACTCACATGCCCCTTCGTGAGCGGGGTCAAGGACCCGTTAGAGCTTCTTATTCTAATGGGATTGAGCCGTTCTCCTCGTCATGATAGATACATCTATGGTTCGTGCCGTTCGACCCTCGACAGTGGACACATCTTATAGGATCGACCGTTCGCTTTGGCAGGATTATGTACCACACTCTCATGGGAGTAGGACGTTCGCCATGACAATTTAATAGATGTTTCTATGGTTATATACTAGATTATGATGGGATCGGGCCGTACACCTCGACATTTCTATAAAACACTCCGATGGAATAGTGCGTATTATTTGTCCAAAAAGCTAGTGTATCTTGGAGTTTTCTTGATTTGAATTATGACGACCTATCTAGTGAGGTCCATTATTTATTTTCATACTCCGGTGGAGGAGGTAACTATTAATCGAGAGTTTGAGCTTATTGTTGAGAGGAGGATTGTACCACTTATTCATACTTGTATATCTCGTTTATTTACTCTGCCCCATATCTGTTTACTTCTTACTATATCTATCTTATTGGACTACTAGTAAGTGTCGATGCGATCCCTCGTCACTTCTTTTTTGGGGTTAGGCTAGATAATTACTGGGTACACGTTGATTTACGTAATTTGAGTAATTTTGGTATGGATGCACTCGTGGTCGATTGCATGTTTAGATTTTTTGACTTTTACCCGATTCTGAGACGTGGGCCTAGGGGCTGGCTTTAAATCGATTTCTGATTCGAGTTAATTTCTTTAGCTCATATTGATTATATCGAATTGTTTATGGTTAGATTCGAGGCAATCGGAGGACGTTTCACGAGACAAGGGTATATTATAGTAGAGATTTGCTCGGATTGAGGTAAGTAACAATTCTACATTTGGTTATAAGGGTATGAAACCCCAAATTTTGTGTCATATGATTGGTTTTGAGGTGATGCGCATGCTAGGTGACAGGCGTGTGGGCGTGCACCGTAGGAATAAGGGCTTGGCCCATTCCATGGAACCGAATAGATGATTAATCTATTGATATCTGTAAATTCTTCACATGATATAAAAATTGAACTGCAATCATGTTAGAAATCATGTTTAGGCTATGTGCTATTACTTAAGGGGCCCTTACAGGCCGTGTTACATGTTAAATTGCCTTCTAAATTGTTGTTGAACTCTATCTCCGTTTACTTGCATATCATATCTTAGTCTCTTTTGTTCCTTGTTGATATATTGCATCATTTTTGTTTTGCGCTGAATTTCATGATTTTTGAGAGCCCAAGAGACTAGAGAGGTTGGTGACTGAGTTCCGAACTGTGAGTGATATATGTATATATGTGAATCGGGTTGCATGCCGCAACAAGGCTTATGGATGTATATGTGTGGATCGGGTTTCACAACGCAATGAGCCTTGTGGCTATTTGTATGGGATCGGTCTACACGCCGCACCGTGTTTCATTGATTTATGCCATGATTGGCTTGATATAGCGCTTGGGCTAAAGGAGCCCCTCCGGAGTCAGTACACACCCTAGTGAGCGCATGTACCTACTGAGTGCGAGTGGCGAGTGGCTAGTTGATTCCGGTAACTAGGTTACTATATTCTATTCTCTCAAAGATGGTGAGGAAACATGCTACTGGGCAGGATTGACAGCCACTAGTACCACAAGCTAGGGCCACGAGAGGCCGAGGTCACGATAAAGGCCGTGACAGGGGCAGAGGTGTAGCTCGTACAACAACTAGCACAACACCTGTAGATCCACTAGTTGCTCCAGCTTAGGAGAGGGTTCAAGATATGGCTAAGCCATTGGGGCTAGCTTAGGCACCAGCTGTGCCCATCATGATTCCAGGCCTTCAGGAGGCGTTGGCCTAGATATTGACCATTTGCACTAGCCCTTCTCAGGTGGTTTCGGCCCAGGCCACACCACCCAGTTCTCAGGCTGAGAGAGGTACTCATTCCCCCCATGACCATACTCCAGAGCAGGTGATGCAGGCACTTCAGACACCGGGGGTACTGCTAGCCTAGCCGATTGCAACTGCTTAGGCCCTGGTGGTACTCGTTATGACCGATGATGAGCATAGCATACTTGAGAGATTTAAGAGGCTTTGGACTCCATCATTTAGCGGTACCGAGTCAGAGGATGCCTAGGGTTTCTTGGACAAGTGCCAATAGATTCTTTGTACGAAAGGTATTTTTGAGACCAGTGGGGTCTCGTTCGTAACTTTTTAGTTTTATGGGGTTGCTTTCAGATGGTGGGAGGCGTATGAGAAACGCAAGTCATTCGCTGCAGCAACACTTATATGGTAGGAGTTAGCCGTTATCTTTTTGGAGATGTTCGTGTCGCAGTCTCGCAGGCAGGAGCTGCACAGACAGTTTGAGAAGTTACAACAAGAGGGCATGTCTATGATGCAATACGAGATGAGGTTTTTTGAGTTGGCTCGTCACGTAGTTTGGTTGGTTCCCACTGATTAGGAGAGGATTAGAAGGTTCATTGATGGCCTCACATATTAGATGCAGTTGCTTATGACTCGGGAGAGGGTGTCTGGCACTATTTTTGATGTGGTAGTCGATATTGCTCGGCAAATATAGATGGTCCATGGTTAGGAGTAGGGTGACAGGGAGGTCAAGAGGCCTCGTGGGTTAGGTGGTTTCAGCGGTGTTCCTTCTTTGGGACAGTTCTACCACGACAGGGGTCATCCTTATATACATGCTCAGACGGCTCGACCAATTCACCGTGGTGCATCATCCGACCATGGTTCATAGAGTTCTTATAAGGGTAGGTCATCTCTCAGTGCTCTTCCAGCGCTCCATCAGTTCGGGGTTCATCCATGCCGGGTCCTTGCAACAGTTATCCCGGTGCTCGAGGCTCCCTTTAGTCCCCACCACCATTGTCAGATTAAGGTTGCTACGAGTGTGAGGAGCTTGGTCATATCAGGAGGCATCGTCCCCGCCTCTTGGGAGGTTCATCTCAGTAGAGGAGTCATAATACGACTTCAACACCAGTTATATCACCACCCGCCTAGTCAGCTCGGGGTGGGACACAGTCAGCTTGGGGTCGCCCTAGAGGGGGAGGCAAATTAGGTGGAGGCCAGTGCCGATTCTATGCTATTCCTGCCAGACCAGATGCTGTTGTTTCAGATGCAGTGATCACAGGTATTGTCTGAATATGTCACAGGGATGCATATGTATTATTTGACCCTAGTTCCACTTATTCATATGTCTCATCGTATTTTGCTCATTATCTAGATATGCCCCGTGAGTCCTTAATTTAATCTATTCATGTATCTACGCCAGTGGGTGATACTATTGTTGTGGTCCGTGTATATCAGTCGTGTGCAATGACTATTGGGGGATTAAAGACTAGAGTTGATCTCTTGTTGCTTAGTATGGTGGACTTCGACGTGATCTTGGGTATGGATTGGTTGTATCCATGTCATGCTATTTTGGATTGTCACGCTAAGACTATGACATTGGCGACGCCTGGGTTGCCAAGAATTGAGTGGAGATGTTCTCTATACTACGTTCCTAGCAGAGTGATTTCATATTTGAAGGCCCAACAGATGATTGGGAAGGGTTGCTTATCTTATTTTGCCTTTGTGAGGGAAGTTGGTGATGATACCCCTACTATTGATTCTGTTTCGGTGGTGCGAGAGTTTTTGGATGTGTTTCCTGCAGATTTGTCGGGCATGCTGCCCGACGGGGATATTGACTTGGTGCCGAGCACTCAACCCATTTCTATTCCTCCGTATTATATGGTACCAGGTGAGTTCAAGGAATTGAAGGAGCAGCTTCAGGAACTCCTTGATAAGGATTTTATTAGGACTAGTATGTTACCTTAGGGTGCACCAGTTCTGTCTGTGAAGAAGAAGGATGGTACTATGTGGATGTGCATTGATTATAGGCAGCTAGATAAAGTCACAACCAAGAACAAGTATCCTTTGCCGTGCATTGATGATCTATTTGACCAGCTTCAGGGTGCGAGGGTTTTCTTTAAGATTTACTTGAGGTCTGGGTATCACCAATTGAAGATTTGGGACTCGGATATTCTAAAGACGACATTAAGGTCCTGTTACGGTCATTATGAGTTCCTCGTGATGTCTTTTGGGCTGACCAACGCCCCAGCAGCATTCATGCATCTGATGAACAATGTATTTCAGCCTTATCTTGACTCGTTTGGGTGTTCATTGATGATATCCTTGTGTACTCTTGTAGCCAGGAAGAACATGCTTAACATTTGAGGATTGTGTTGCAGCAGTTGAGGGAGAAGAAACTTTATGCCAAGTTCTCTAAGTGTGAGTTTTGGCTTAGTTCAATGGCATTATTGTGGCACATGGTGTCCAACGAAGGGATTTAGGTGGATCCGAAAAAGATAAAGGCAGTTCAGAGTTGGCCCTGACCATCCTCAGCTATGGAGATTCGGAGCTTTCTCGGCTTGGCCGGTTGCTATCGTTGCTTCGTGGAGGGTTTCTCGTCTATTGCATCGCCATTGACCAAATTGACCTAGAAGTTTGCTATTTTCAGGTGGTCGGATGAGTGTGAGGAGAGCTTTAAGAAGCTCAAGACTGCCTTGACCATAACTCTAGTTCTAGTTTTGCCTTCAACTTTAGTCTCTTATACACTGTATTGTGATGCTTCTTAGATCGGTATTGGATGTGTCCTGATGCAGTGAGGTAGAGTGAATGCTTATGCTTCGCGCCAGTTGAAGCCCCATGAGAATAACTACCTTGTCCATGATTTGGAGCTAAAGTCCATTGTTCATGCATTGAAGATTTGGAGGCATTATCTCTAGTGTTTCTTGTGAGGTGCTTACAGATCTTCAGCGTCTCCAACACTTGTTCAAAAGAAGAATCTAAATTTGAGGCAGCGAAGATGGTTTGGGCTGCTAAAGGACTATGATATCACTATTCTATATCATCCCGGTAAAGCCAATGTGGTGGTCGATGCCTTGAGTAGAAAAGCAGTGAGTATGGGTAGCCTTGCATTCATTCTTGTTGGGGAGATACCTCTTGTTGCTGATGTTCAGGCCTTGTCCAACCACTTCGTGAAATTAGATGTTTCGGAGCCCAACTGAGATCTAGCTTGTGTGTTTTCTCGGTCTTCGCTATATGATCGCATCAGAGAGAGCCAATATGATGATCCTCATTTTCTTGTCCTTAAGGACACAGTTCAACACAATGATGCCAGAGATGTTACTATTGGGGACGATGGGGTATTGAGGATGCAGGGTCAGATTTGTGTGCCTAATGTAGATCGACTTCGTGAATTGATTCTTTAGGAGGCCTACGATTTGCGGTATTCCATTCATTCAGGTGCTGCGAAGATGTATCAGGACTTGAGGCAACATTATTGGTGGTGGAGAATGAAGAAGGATATAGTGGGGTTTGTAGCTCGGTGCCTTAACTGCCAGCAAGTAAGTATAAGCATCAGAGACCAAGTGGATTGCTCTAGAGGCTAGAGATTCCAGAATGGAAATGGGAGCGGATCACCATGGATTTTTTAATTGGGCTCCTACAGACTTCGAGGAAGTTCGATGCTATTTGGGTGATTGTGGATCGTCTGACCAAGTCTGTGCACTTCATTGTATTTGGTACTACTTATTCTTCAGAGCGGTTGGATGAGATTTACATCCGAGACATTGTTGCCTTCACGGTGTGCCAGTGTCAATCTTTTCAGATCAAGGCACGCATTACATCGCAGTTTTGGAGAGCTGTGCAGTGAGAGTTGGGTACCTAGGTGGAGTTGAGTACAACATTTCACCCTCAGATGGACGAGCAGTACAAACGCACTATTCAGATATTAGAGGACATGCTACTCGCTTGTGTCATTGATTTTGGGGGTTCATGGAATCAATTTCTATCACTAGCGGAGTTTGCCTTTAACAATATCTACCGGTTGAGCATTCCTATGGCTTTATATAAGGCTTTGTATGGGACATCGTGTAGATCTCCAGTGGGTTGGTTTGAGCCGGGTGAGGCTAGGCTATTGGGCACTGATTTAGTTCAGGATGCTTTGGACAAGGTTAAATTTATTCAGGAGCGGCTTCGCACGGTGTAGTCTAGACAAAATATTTATGCCGATAGGAAGGTCCGTGATGTTGCTTTCGTGGTTGGGGAGAAGGTCATGCTCAAGGTTTCGTCCATGAAGGGTGTTATGAGGTTTGGAAAGAAGGGTAAGTTGAGCTCTCTAGTTATTGGGCCGATTGAGGTACTTTATAGGACCGAGAAGGTGGTTTACAAGCTTGCCTTGCTACCTAGTTTGTCGAGTGTGCATCCAGTATGTCATATTTCTATGCTTTGGAAGTATGTCGGCGATTCATATCATGTTTTGGATTTCATCACAGTTCAGTTTGATGGTGATTTGACTTATGATGTGGAGTCGGTGGCCATTTTGGATCTGCAGGTTCGAAAGTTGAGGTCAAAGGACATAGCTTCAGTGAAGTTGTAGTGGAAAGGTCAGCCCGTTAAGGAGGCTACATGGGAGAGCGATAGGGAGATGCATAGTAGATATCCACACATATTTGAGACTCCAGGTATGTTTCTAGACTCGTTCGAGGACGAAATTTTGTAGTCCCGTTCCCCCATTTACTACTCATTTTGTACTTTATGGATGCTATGCGTTTTGCCGGGGTAGTTGGTTTGGGCCCGGTGAGGTTTTGAAATGAATTGAGATACTTAGTCTCATGGTTGAGAGCTTAAGTTGAAATGGTTGACCGAATGTTGACCTATATGTAAACTACTCTAGAATGGAGTTTTGATGGTTTAGTTAGCTTCGTTGGGTGATTTTGGATTTGGGAGCATGTCCAGATTTTTATTTGGAGTCTGTAGTTGAATTAGGCTTTAAATGGCGAAAGTTGTATTTTTGGAATGTTTGATCGGGAGTGGAATTTTTGATACCGGGGTCAGATTCCGATTCCAGAAGTTGGAGTAGGTCCGTAATGTCAAATGTGACTTGTGTGTAAAATTTGGGGTCAATCGGACGTGATTTGATAGGTTTCGACATCATTCATAGAAGTTGGAATTTCCTTAGTTTCTATAGGCTTGAATTGGTGTGCGATTCGTGGGTTTTTATGTTGTTTGAGGTGATTTTAGGCTCGAGTAAGTTCGTATGTTGTTTTAGGACTATGTGGTATTTTCGGTTAAGGTCCCGAGGGCCTCAGGTGAGTTTTGGATGGTCTACGGATCAATTTTTGGACTTGGTATTAGCTGAAGACTGCTGGTTTACCTGTTGCTGGTTTCCTTATATGCGTTCGCGAGGGGGTCTCATGTTTACGTAGTGTATCTGGAGGGAGACGAGGAGTTGTGCTTCGCATTCGAGAAGAGAGCAACACGTTCGTGAAGGTTAGGGGTAAGTGTGCATCGCGATCGCGTGAGGGAGCTTGCGTTCTCGTAGAAGGACGAAACAGGCTGGGCATCAGGCCTTGAGGCTTCACGATCGCGTTCATGGGGACACATTCGCATAGGCCAAGTTCTATGAGGCATCACATTCTCGGGGGTGAGGTCACGTTTGTGAAAGAGGATTTTTCACGTAGTCATGTTTTGTGCTTCACGAACGCAAGCTCATTCCGTGTTTGCGAAGGAGGCGCACCTGGACAGATTTAAAAGTTTCAAAACGAGGGTTTGAGTTCATAACATAAAAATTGTTTGGGATCTTGGTGGAAGGCGATTTTTGGAGATATCTTCTCGTGGGTGTTTGGGAAAAGTGATTCTTACCTAATTTTGGATAATTTCCATGATTATGCCGTTGATTTCATCATTAAATTTGCGATTTGGGGTGTAAAATTTGGGTTAAATGGAGGAAAGTTCTTAGGCTATATTTTGAGGTTTTGTTCGAGATTTTGGTATCGGGTTTGAGTAATTTTTGTATGGGTGGACTATTGGTCGAATGGGTGTTCGGATTTTGTGACTTTTTGCAACGACCCGACTGGTTGTTTCGAGAGTCATAGCCCCATTTCCCGCATTTCTACTTCTTTTGTGCTTTACAAGTGTGTTACATCGTATCGGGTTGGTTGGTTTGGGTCCGGAGCCGTTTCGGAATGGAGTTGAGACACTTAGTCTCTTTAATAGAAGCTTAAGTTGGAAAAGTCAACCGGATGTTGACTTGTGTGTAAACGACCTCAAATTTTAATTTTGATAATTCCGTCAGATCCGTCAGGTGATTATGGACTTAGGAACGTGCCCGAAATATGATTTGGAGGTCCGTAGTAGAATTAGACTTGAATTGGCGAAAGTTAAAAATTTGGTGATTTTGGGCGGCAGTGGAAAATTTGATATTGTGGTCGGAATGGAATTCCGGATGTTGGAGTAGGTTCGTGGTGCCATTTTTGATGTGTGTGTAAAAAATTAGGTCATTCGGACATTTTTTGGTAGGTTTCGGCAATGTTTGCGGAATTTGGGAGTTTAGAAGTTCTTAGGCTTGAATCCGAGTGCAATTTAGTGTTTTTATGTTATTTTGGGAGATTCGAAGGGTCGACTTAGTTCTTATGGGGTGATATGACTTGTTGGTATGTTTGGTTGAGGTCCCGCGGGCCTCAGGGTGATTTCAGGTGGCTATCTGAGTGTTTAGAGTTTGAAAAATGTAGTTGAAGCTGTTGCTGCTTGTGTTTTCTGCACCTGCGGAGTGGGAGCCGCAGGTGCGAGGCCAAAGGAGCGTAGGGAGAGCCACAAGTGCGGCTAAGGAAGGCATGGGATCAGACCGCAGTTGCGATGGAATCCCGCATCTCTGGTGATCGCAGAAGCAGTTTGGGAGGTGCAGATGTGTAGTGGGACCGCATGTGCAACTTGAGTCCTGCATCTGCAATGGCGGCAAATGCAATCAGGTGATCGCAGGTGCGACACCAGCCTTTTAATTAATTTTCGCAGAAGTGGAGCCCTGTTCGCAGATGCGGTTCCGCAAGTGCGGACCCAGGACAGCAGGCGGGTTATACTGGGCAACAAACTCAGCTCGAGGTTTTTGTCTCTCATTTTTTATTTTTGTCTTAAGGAGCTCGGGAGAGAGGCGATATTTTGATGGTTTTCAAGGAGGACGTTAGGGTACGTGATTCTAAGTCGTACTGGTTTAATTTCCGTGAATCTATGGCCTTGTTCATCATTTAATTGGGGATTTGAGTGGGAATTTGGGAGTTAGGGCTTAGGAATTTGGAGAGTAAATTTTGGGGTTTTTGAGGGGCAATTGAGGGGCAATTGAGGTCAGATTTTGGTAAATTGGTATGACTAGACTCGTGAGTGAATGAGCTTTTGGGTTTTGTGACTTTGTCGGATTTCGTGACATGATCCTGGGGGCCGGGTGTAGCCGATTTCGGGTTTTGGCTATAAATGGATATTTTTCTTATGGAATTGATTCTTTTAGCCCATATTGATCGTATTTTATTGCTTGTGGCTAGATTTGGGGCATTTGGAGGCCGGTTCGAGAGGAAAGGGCATTCAAGAGTAGGAATTCTATGTTGTTGAGGTAAGTAACAGTTTTAAATCTGGTCTTGAGGGTACGAAACCCGGAGTTTGGTATCATGTGACTGTTTGGAGGTGACACCCATGCTAGGTGACAGGCGTGATGGTGTACGCTGTGAGGGATTGAGACTTGGTCTGTCCCGCAAGACTATATAGTTTAATAGCCTTTATGTGTGTTTACATGTATTTCTTGTATGCTAGAAACTTGACTGCCTTTCATGTTAGAAATCATGCTTAGGCTATGTACCTGCTCATGGTAGTTATACTCATTCATAGTGATTCTTGTACATGTTTACCTCAACCTCTGTTATTTTCCTGCTGATATACTATAACACTTTGACTTGGGTTGTTTTTCGCTGTCTTTATTGAGGGTTGTGAGACTAGAGAGGTTCATGATTGAGTGATGCTGAGGGTCTATTTGTGAGGTATTATACCTTAACACGTGAGTTGTCCGTGCGACACGTGAGTTGTCCGTGCAGATTCTGATATGATGTTATAGCACGTGAGTTGTCCGTGCAGATTATAGACCTTGGGCTGTAGGAGCCCCTCCGGAGTCTGAACACCCCCAGTGAGCACAGGTACCTATTGATCGTGTGAATTGAGGGCTGAGAGTCGAGTGTTGAGTTATTGAGGGTTTGACAGAACCTGTGAGGTTGTATGTGTTCCCCTTTGTTGCTGCATTTAGCTGATATTTGGTTTACTTGAACTTGGAAATTATGCAACTGCTTTTACTCGTGTTTACTCTTAAACTTTGAAAATTATCAAATAAACTGTTCTGTATAGCTCATCACTGCTTTTCAATTACTTATTTAATTCTGTTAATTGCTGAGTCGGTTGTACTCATACTACACCCTACACTTCATGTGCATATCCAGGTGTGTTTAAGCTCGGAAAACATTGAGTTCAGGCGTGTTTGAGTTCCTGAGACTACGAGGTAGCTGCCAGCGTCTGCAGGACCTTTTCACTCCTTCTATATTTCTTTCTGCCTTGTAGTGATATTTAGACATTGGCTGTATTAGTTCTGATACTTAGACACTCATGACTTGGTGACACCCCGATGTTTGGGGCTAGTTTTCCGCACTTGTTTTATTTTGACATTAGCTTTGATTTTTATGAAAATTTCCTGATATGGAATGTTTTATTTTACTTTTATATTTTATTTCTGAAGTATTTTTGGGAAAGTCGGAATGCCTAGTACCATCGATAGGCGCCATCACGACACGTTAGGTCTTGGATTGTGACAAGTTGGTATCATAGCCTAGGTTACATAGGTCTCACGAGTCATGACCGGGTTAGTAGATTCTCGCGGATCAGTACGGTGACGTCTGTACTTATCTCAGAGAGGCTGCATGACCCTTATTAAAAATTTCCCATTCTTGGATTCTAGTCGTGCGAATCTATTTATTTTGGTTACTAAACATCTGTTGTTTCATTTTCTCACAGATGGTGAGGACTCGTGCTACCGGTCAGAAGGGCCAGCCATAAGTACCACCTGCCAGGACCGTGAGAGGCCGAGGTTGCGGTAGAGGCCGTGGTAGGGGCAGAGGTGCAGCACACATAGCAACCGAGGCAGTACCTGCAGATCCACCAGTTTCCCTAGATCAGGAACATGTGCTAGTTATGGATACTCTA
Source organism: Nicotiana undulata (assembly GCA_005239495.1). Lineage (NCBI taxonomy): Eukaryota > Viridiplantae > Streptophyta > Magnoliopsida > Solanales > Solanaceae > Nicotiana > Nicotiana undulata. The sequence continues at coordinate 42,458 of ML279926.1, read as the reverse complement.
ACGGGACTAGCTTATGCACCACCAGTGCCCATCGTGATTCCTGGCCTTCAGGAGGCCCTAGCTCAGATTTTGACAGTGTCTACGTGCCTTGATAAGGCGATCTCTATTTCGACGACCGCAACCACTTATCATGACGGGGGAGGCACTCAGACTCCCGCCACCCGCACACCTGAGCAGGTTGTTCAAGGACTCCAAACACCAGGGGCACCACCAGCCGAGTCGGTTGCAACTGCATATGACTATGTGGTTCTTGCTATGCTCGAGGATGATCAGCACAAGTTGTAGAGGTTTGTGAGACTCCAGCCTTCCTTTTTCAGTGGCATAGAGAGAGAGAGAGAGGATCCCTAGGATTTCTTGGACAGGTGTCAGAGGATACTCCGTACAACGGGTATTCTAGAGACTTGTGGGGTCTCAATCACTAGTTTTCAGTTCTCTAGGGATGCACTCAGTTGGTGGGAGACTTACGAGAGGCGTAGGCTGGTCGGCGCAACACCCCTTACTTAGCAACAGTTCTCCGTGGTCTTTCTAGAGAAGTTCGTGCCTCAGTCTCGCAGAAAGGAGCTGCGCAAACAGTTTGAGCAGCTTTTCCAGGGTGATATGTCTGTGATACAGTATAATATGCAATTCTCGGAGTTGGCCTATCATGTTGGTTGGTTCCCACAGACAGGGAGAGGATCATGAGGTTTATTGATGGTCTCATTTTTCAGTTACGGTTGCTTATGACTAGAGAGAGAGTGTCTGGTGCTATCTTTGATGAAGTTGTCGACATTGCTTGGCAGATTGAGATGGTTCGCAATTAGAAGAGGGTTAAGAGTGAGGCCAAGAGGCCTCGTGGTCAGGGTGGATTCAACGATGCTCCTCCTGGGGGTTAGTTCCAGCACGGTAGGGGTCGTCGTTTCAGACTTGCTCAGACGACTCGCCTATTTTATCGTGCTGCATCATCTAGCCATATTTCCCACAGTCATTAACAGGGCCAGTCATAATTTAGTGAACTACCAGCGTAGAGTTCTCATCATGTCTCATCCGCTTAGATAACCCCAGGTAGTTGTTCTGGGCATCAGGAGCAGTAGTTCCGTCAGGGGAGGAGTTGCTTCAAGTGCGGATATTTTGGTCACATTGTGAGAGATTGCCCTAGGATATTGGGCGGGGCTCTACACCGGAGTACTCGACCGATCCAGCACCAGTTCCCGCACCACCCGCCCAGCCAGCTAAGGGTAGAGCCTAGTCAGCTAGGGGTCGCTCGAGAGGGGGAGATAAATCAGGGAGTGGCCGGCCCGTTTCTATGCCCTCTCTGCCAGATGCTGTGGTTACAGGTATTGTCTCAGTTTTCCACTGAGATGCCTCGGTACTATTTGACCCTGGTTCCACTTATTCATATGTTTCCTCATATTTCACTCATTTTCTAGATATGCCCTGTGAGTCTTTAGTCTCATTTGTTCATGTATCTACTCATGTAGGCCATACTATTAGACATCGTATATCGGTCATGTGTGGTGAGTCTTGGGGGTCTGGAGACCAGAGTAGACCTTTTGCTGCTCAGTGTGGTTTCTTTTGATGTGATATTGGGTATGGATTGGTTGTCTCCATGTCATATTGTTCTAGATTATCATGCTAAGACCGTGACGTTGGCGATGACGGGGTTGCCGAGGGTTGAGTGGAGCGGTTCTATAGACTATGTACCTAGTAGGGTGATTTCATATTTGAAGGCTCAACATATTGTTGAGAAGGGTTGTCTATCCTATTTGGCTTTTATGAGGGATGTTAGTACAGAGACTCCTTCCATTGATTCTGTTCGGGTGGTACGTGATTTTTCGGATGTGTTTCCTGCAGACCTGCCTGGCATGCCGCTTGATAGGGATATTGATTTGGTGCCGGACACTCATCCCATTTCTATTCCACTGCATCGTATGGCACCGACGGAGTTGAAAGAACAACTTCATGAACTCCTTTATAAGGGGTTTATTCGGCCTAGTGTGTCACCTTGGGGTGCACTGTTTCTATTTTTGAAGAAGAAGGATGGTTCCATGAGGATGTGCATTGATTATAGGCAGTTGAACAAGGTCACAGTCGGAATAAGTATCCTTTGCCTCATATAAATGATCTATTTGACCAGCTTTAGGGAGCGCAGTGGTTCTCTAAGATTGATTTGAGGTCCGGGTATCATCAGCTGAAGATTCGGGATTCGAATATTCTTAAGGCAACTTTCAGGACCCGAAATGGCCTTTATGAGTTCTTAGTGATGTCTTTTGGGCCGACCAATGCCCCAACAACATTCATGCATTTGATGAACAATGTCTTTCAGCCCTATTTGGACTCATTCATTATTTAATTCATTGATGACATCCTGGTGTACTCTCGTAGCCATGAGAAGCATACTTGGCATCTGAGGATTGTATTATAGAGATTCAGGGAGCAGAAACTTTATGCAAAGTTCTCCAAGTGTGAGTTTTGGCTCGGCTTAGTGGCGTTATTGGGGCACATGGTGTCTAATGAGGGTATTCAGGTGGATCCGAAGAAGATAGAGGCGGTTCAGGGTTAGCCTAGACCATCCTCAACCATAGAGATTAGGAGCTTTCTTGGTTTGGCGAGCTATTACCGTCACTTTGTGGAGGGATTTTCATCTATTGCATCACCCTTGACCAAATTGACCCAAAAGGGTGATTCATTCAGGCGGTCGGATGAGTGCGAGGAGAGCTTTCAGAAGCTCAAGATTGCTTTTACCACGTCTCCAGTTTTAGTTCTGCCGTCAGCTTCAGGTTCTTACACCGTGTATTGTGATGCCTCGAAGATAGGTATTGGATGTGTTCTGATGCAGGAGGGTAGGGTGATTGACTATACCTCGCGCCAGTTGAAGACTCATGAGAAGAACTATCCTGTCCATGATCTTGATTTAGCATCTATTGTTCACGCCTTGAAGATTTAGCGACACTATTTGTATAGGGTTCATTATGAGATCTATACTGATCACCGGAGTTTGCAACATCTGTTCAAGAAGAAAGATCTTAATTTATGTCAGCGGAGATGGTTGGAGCTACTTAAGGACTATGATATCATTATTTTGTACCATCTGATGAAGGCCAATATGGCGGCTGATGCTTTGAGTTGTCTAACGGAGAGTTTGCGGAGTTTAGCATATCTTCCAGCAGCACAGAGATCTTTGGCATTGGATGTTCAGGCCTTAGCTAGCCAGCTTGTTAGATTGGATATTTCAGAGCTGAGTCGGGTATTGGCTTGTGTGGTCTCCAGGTCTTCCCTTTATGATCGTATCAGGGAGAATCAATATGATGTCCTATATCTGCTCGTTCTTTAGGACAGGGTTGAGCGAGGTGATGCTAGAGATGTGACTATTGATGATGATGGCGTGTTGAGGATGCATGGCCGGATATGTGTGCCCAATGCGGATGGGCTTCGAGAGTTGATTCTTGAGGAGGCCCACAACTTGCGGTATTCATCCATCTAGGTGCCGCGAAGATGTACCAGGATTTGAGATAGCACTATTGGTGGAGGCGGATAAAGAAGGATATAGTTGGGTTTGTGGCTCGGTGTCTTAATTTTCAGCAGGTTAAGTATGAGCATCAGAGACCGAGTGGCTTGCTTTAGATGTTAGAGATCCCAGAGTGGAAGTGGGAGCGGATCACCATGGATTTCGTAGTTGGGCTCCAACAGACTTCGAGGAAGTTCAATGCTATTTGTGATTATGGATCGGCTGACCAATTCCGCCCACTTCATTCTAGTTGGTACTACTTACTTTTCAGAGCAGTTGGTTGAGATTCACATTCGAGAGATTGTTCGCCTTCATGGTGTCCCAGTTTCCATCATTTCAGATAGAGGCACCCAGTTTATATCGCAGTTTTGGAGGGCCGTGTAGCGAGAGTTCGGTACTCAGGTTGAGTTTCACACAACCTTTCACCCTCAGACGGACGGACATTCTGGAACTACCCAGATATTGGAGGACATGTTACGCGCTTGTGTCATTGATTTTGGGGGTTCATGGGACCAGTTTCTACCGCTCCTGGAGTTTGCATATAACAACAGTTATCAATCGAGCATTCAGATGGCTTCGTACGAGGCTTTATATAGGAGGTGTTGTAGGTCTCCACTAGGATGATTTGAGCTGGGTGAGTCTAGGCTCTTGGGTATAGACGTGGTCCAGCATGCATTAGACTATGTGAAATTGATTCAGGAGCGGCTTCGCACGGTGCGTCTAGGCAGAAGAGCTATACGGACAGGAAGATCCGTGATGTTTCTTTCATGGTTGGGGAGAAGGTTTTGCTGAAGGTATCACCCATGAAGGGTGTTATGAGGTTCAGGAAGAGGGTCAAGTTGAGCCCCCGATTCATTGGGCCTTTGGAGGTGCTTTAGAGGATAGGGGATGTGGCTTACAAGCTTGCCTTGCCGCCCATCTTGTCGAGTGTGTATCTAGTGTTTCATGTTTCTATGCTCCGAAAGTATATTAGTGATCCGTCCCATGTTTTGGACTTCAACACGATTCAGTTGGATAGTGATATGACTTATGATGTAGAGCTGGTGGCCATTTTGGATCGCCAGGTTCGGAAGTTGAGGTCAAAGGATATAACTTCAGTGAAGGTGTAGTGGAGAGGTCAGCCTGTGGAGGAGGCCACTTGGGAGACTGAGAGGGAGATGCAGAGCAGATATCCACACCTATTTGAGACTCCATGTGTGTTTCTAGACCCGTTCGAGGGCGAACGTTTGTTTAAGAAGGGGATGATGTAAAGACCTGGCTGGTCGTTTCGAGGGTTATAGCCTCATTTCCCCCATTTATGCTACTTTTGTGCTTACAAGTGTATTAAATTGTATCGGGTTGGTTGGTTCAGGTCCGGAGCGGTTCAGAGAGGAATTGAGACACTTAGTCTTTTTAGTAGAAACTTAAGTTGGAAAAGTTAACCGGATGTTGACTTGTGTGTAAACGACCTCAAATTTGAATTTTGATGGTTCCGTTAGCTCCGTCAGGTGATTTTAGACTTAGGAGCGCGTCCAGAATGTGATTTGGAGGTTCGTAGTAGAATTAGGCTTGAGTTGGCGAAAGTTAGAAATTAGGCAATTTTGATATCGGGATTAGAATTGAATTACAGAAATTGGACTAGGTTTGTGGTGCCATTTTTGACATGTGTGTAACATTTGAGGTCATTCAGATGTGGTTTGACAGGTTTCGGCGTCGTTTGTGGAATTTGGGAGTTTAGAAGTTCTTAGGCTTGAATCCGAGTGTAATTTGGTGTTTTGATGTTGTTTTGGATGATTCAAAGGTTCGACTAAGTTCGTAAGAGGTTATATGACTAGTTGTTATGTTTGGTTGAGGTCCCGAGGACCTCGAGGTGATTCTGGGTGGCTATCAGAGTGTTTGGAGTTGGGAAAATGCAGCTGAAGCTGCTGCTACTGGTGGTTTCTTCACCTGTGGAGTGGGAGCCGTAGGTGCGAGGCCATAGGAGCGTAGGGTGAGCCGCAGGTTCGGCTAAGGAAGGCCTAGGCTCAGACCACAGGTGCGATGGAAATCCCGTATCTGTGGTGGTCGCAGAAGCGGTTTGGGAGGCGTAGATACGTAGTGGGACCGCATGTGCGACTTGAGTCTCGCATCTGTGATGGCCGCAGATGCGGTCAAGTGATCGCATGTGTGAATCCATATTTTTAATGAATTTCTGCATAAGCGGAGCCCTGTTCGCAGATGCGGTTCCACAGGTGCGAACCCAGGATTGCAGGTGCGGTTTTTGCTGGGCCTTATTAATAAAAGCGGTGTATTATCATTTTTTTTCTTAATCAATCTCATTAAATTGGATAGGTGTTAATTGGTTTACCTGACACGTTGGGTTAGGTGTCCATCACGACAAGGTGAATTTTGGGTTGTGACAAGTTGGTATCAGAGCTCTAGGTTCATATGTTCTACAAGTCATGAGTAAGTGTTTAGTAGACCCTTGTGGATCGGTATGATGATGTTCATATCTATCTTTGAGAGGTTACAGGGCATTTAGGATAAAATTCCCATATTTATTCCTTATCGTGCGACGTTGATTCAACTTGAAACATAACTCTTTGAATTCCCTCCACACATTCGTGTGCACATGTGAGTGCTCGGTATCAGCTGTGCATCACCAGCATGTGATTCCATGGATGAGGTGCGAGAAGTGATTTTGGCGCGGTGATGATGGGCCAGTCTGGAGGACTTGAGGTCGGGTATTGACTATAGCTTGGGCACGGGGATTAAAGTTGTGTGAGTATATGATCTTGGACTTATATGTCCGGTAGTGTCCCAATGAATGAAATTTGTGGCTCGATGAATGATTGGATGGCTATATGATGAGTATGATGTGATTGGGGGATATGTTCGGATGGTTTGAATGTGTTGAGAAGAGTTTTTTCAAATGTAAAAGAACTATTGGGTTCTTGATTTTTGTCTTTAAGTGACGTTCAATCTCGAGTTATGAGTGTGTTGAAGGATCTTTCATGTCACTTAATTGTGGAATGAATCAGATTCTCATGTCTTGTTGATGAGTTCAGAATCAGGAAGATTCAGTGATTCGGTAGTAGTTGTGACTGTAAAAGGATATAGAGAGATGTCAGTTTGAGGCTAAGCATGTGGGTTATCTACTGCGGGTTGGTCTATAGAGGTGTGATCCATATGATGTTGTATGGAGGCTTTCTTTTCTACCATTAATTATAAGTGTTGTGATTTAAGTTTGGATTGGTTGGGAAAGTTGACTTGACTATCACAAAGATGAATATGAGCTTAGCAGGTGATTTGAGGTATTATGTGGTTTGTGTTACATGAGTTTGTGAAGGATTTAGTTGAACTTCGATGCGGGATTATGGAAGTAATAAATTATGGGTATTATGAGTTATCGAGTGTTTTGTTTAATGGCTTTGAGCCAAGTGGGGGAGTCTGCCATCGACGATTGGATTACTTGATTATGTGTTGTACTGGTTCCGGTTTGAGGCATACTTGTGAATCAGATATGACTTGCAGAGGTTAGTTTTGAGGATGACTTGAGTAAGGAATTTCGACATGCGTGATGTATTTCACTTTATGGGTATATGCAAATCATGGAATGATTGAGTTGTTATGTGCGATGGATGTGATGTGCATGAAGTATGAATTTAATCGGTTATGTGAAGACAATATTACTTCCTTGGATGTTGTTGTGCTAATGGGGCACATGTCGTTTGGCCCGTCTAGGTGGCACAATTGAGATTTGAGCAGAATAGATGACTCTCGAGAAGGTTCTAATGGGTTCAAGATTAATATGTAGCAATTAAGAATTTTGCAGATTTGTATATGGCTAGAATATGAGATTTAAGTCGAATGGTGTCGGGACTCGCGGTATTTCTATATCTTTATGGATTTTACATTTGAGTATCATGAACGTGAAGGAAATGACTTTAGACTCCTAGAAGGTCTTTTCAGAGTGAGTGTCTCGGTTGTGGCACTTTTGGGGCTCTTAATGGGGAATGTAGCGGCTTATGGGCCTTAGAGTGGTGTGATTTTATTCTAGGATCTCGTGGGGTGAGTTTTGGGATAAGAATCGTGGGGTCCTGGCAAGGTATTGTCAGCTTGAGGGCATTTGGGAAGGAACTCAGAGAAATAGGACAACTTGGTAATAGCTTGGACCAGCACGGTAATGGACATGATCGGTTCTTTTACTTATGATGTCATGAGCCTCTACAAGTGTGTCGTGGCAATGCTCTTGTGTTTTGGCAACCTGTGTGACTTGATTGAGTTAGACGGATTCGGTTCGAATATCTGGGTTACGTGAAAAGGGATTTCAAAGTGTTCTTAATGGTTTCTACCACGGTTCGAGGTGGATGTTTCCTACTGGCATGAGGAACATGTGGTGTATTGGGATTTTCTCCAGGATGAGGTCAAATGGATGGTTGTTGGCTAATCGGGTATGTATTCTAATTGTGACCCAGAGTTGATTATGAGGTTCTTGTACCTTTTATATGATGGCATTATAGATGTGGTATGTTGTGCGGGATTAAGATTTGCATGTACAAGGTCATAGTTTAGTATTTGAAAGGAAGGATATGATTTTAGACAACATGGGCGGTTTCACGTGACTAGATGAATGATATGGCCACTTGGTATTGCCTGAGGAGAGCGTACATTTTTGAAGATGCACTGACTGTTGATGTACGAATGCTTCATTAGTATTGCGGTACTCGCCTGGTTGATCGGCTGCTGATATTCATATTTTGTTATGTGGCATGGAAGAATTTTAAAAGTATTCTTCATCGGATGATCGTGTATGAGAGATGTAATATTCAGGTGGTGGAGTTGGGATCCAATATGGTGATTCGTGTGTTCTATGTATTTAGAGACCAGGAATGCTCAGAAGCAGATTCTTTTGTGGTTGTGGGCTGAGAAGATGTGGCTAAAGCTATCCAGATGATGGTTTGTGTCATGGTTAGGTCATTGTGGACCTTCAGAGGGTTATTTATCTATTTGTGGATGACCAGAGTTGGTTTGGGGCTCAATTGGTAGACCCAATGAGGATGTGTATTCTACATCAAGTCGGATTGGTTGACTCCGTACTGCTATTGTTGAAGGATGTGCCATTCGGCGGAGTTGAGCTTATTCGTGTTCTGATATGATCTATGTGCTACTTCTCTATGCTACGAGGGGTTGTGATTTGTTGGTTATATATACACGTGGGCCGATTCTATTTAGGCCTTACGTCGGAGTTTGAACGAGATGGGTATTAGAGTGTCGAATGATTGATTGCGCAGTGGTTATGTTCTTTACGGATTGTGGTATTGTGTTATTCGTCTCTCCGTGATTATGGTCATGCACCTTGGGTACTTGATGTCGAATTGCGCGTGGTTATTGATTTTGAGCATGGTGGCTGAGGTATTTTATATGCACTAGCGATTGGATGGGGTCACACATTGTAGTTGGGTTATGTTAAGATATGATCCTTTGCGTTAGATTCTTGTGTCTTGGTTCTACTAGGTATGATGGGTTCGTAGTATTTCGGTTGTGGTGGTACTAGTTGAACTTGCAGAGTTCTCTCATTTGAGTCATTTCCCATGATTGCGTACATTTCAGTTGTTGTGTATTGGTGTACGAATTGCATGGTTTGCGACTCTGAGTAGTATTGGTGTGGCATGTCCGTAGAGTAGCTGGTATTTTTCAATATGAGGTCGTCGGATCTAGGATGGGTGCTATCAGATTTGATTGTCGCATGTATGGAGGATAATATCAGAAGTCGGCCTAGGGTTTGGCTTTGGTTCTTGTCGAAGGAGAGGGAGCTCCATGACTTGTTGATATGAGGAATGTTATGAGTTTTTGCGTGTTTCTTTCATCGTCAGTAGTGTACGAAGGTTTTTGAATGAGGTTTTATTGGATATGAGGCTTATTACCGGTACTAGGGTTGTTTGAGCAATTATTATGGTCAGAAGTCATTGCTACAAATACGCGAGTTATGCGGTGTATCATGTGATTACATCTTGGGTTATGGTTATGGCTTGATACAACTTGTTCAAAGTTATATAATGTGTAGATGCGAGATTCGGGTCTTGTAGGAAACTCCAGATGTTGGAAATTGGATTCGGTGGTTTACGGGCCAAGGTTGAAGTAATGATCTTCAGTATGTTGTGTTGCGGGCCTATATGGAATAGGGTGACATGGGATCACCCCCGGGTATGTGCATGGTAAGGTTACATGGCAGTTTGTTGGCTTTTGAACAACTCTTGGCACGCTTGAGGACGAACATATGTTTAAGTGTGGGAGGATGTAACGACCTGATTGGTCGTTTAGAGCATTGGCACTTCGCTCGGTAGTTTGAGGGCTTGAGTAGCTCCGTATGATGTATTATGACTTATGTGAACCGTAAGTTTTGGTTTTCAGGTTATTCGGAATCAATTTGGAAGAATGAATTTCATGATTTAAGCTTTAAGTTGGAATAGTTGACCAAGTTTGACTTTTGGGAATTTGACTCCGGAATGGAGTTTTGATGGTTCCATTAGGTCCGAATGGTAATTTTAGACTCGGGTGTATGCCCGAATTTGCATTTGGATATCCATAAAAGGATTCCGCACTAATTTCCGAAAGTTGGAAATCTGAAGGCTTAGAAATTCATAAGTTTGATCGAAAGTTGACTTTAAGGATATCGAATTCGAATTGTGCTTTCCGAAATTAGAATAACTTCGTTATGTTATTTTGAACTTGTGTGCAAAATTTGATTTCATTCCGAGTTGATTTGATATGTTTCGGCGCAAGTTTTGGAAGTTGAAAGTTCAAAAGTTTATTAAGTTTGATTTGAGGTACGATTTTTGTGGTTTTTATGTTGTTTGATGTGATTTGAAGCTTTGAATGAGTTCGTATCAGGGTTTTAGACTTGTTGATATGATTGAATGGGTTCCCAAGGGGCTCGGGTGTATTTTGGAGCACTGGTTGAGAAACTAGTTAAGTTAAAGATTTGAAGTTTGACCATGGTCAGTATTGGGTCAAGATGACCTCTTTTCGGTATTTTGATTGCGCGATCAGGTTCATTGCGTGTTTTATGATTGAAACGCATATATGGCTTGTGTCCGGGAGGTTCCGAATGTGTTTTGGGTATTAAAATGAAAATTCTTTCATTGATGATTTTCTGGTGTAAAATAATTATGAAAGTGTCATTTTTTATCCTTAAATTTCCAGACTTCATTTAAAACTTCAAAACATCATATCTCCCTCATTTTAAGGCCACATTGGGTGATTTAAAAGCCTAACTTGGCTGAAATTTCACAAGACATTCATTGGAGGCATCAAAAGTGAGTTTCAGGATCATTTGGCACATGAAACAAGACAGAACAGCTGGGCAAAACAATATTTAATATCGAGCTTTGTTCATTTGGTCATATTTTGAGTTGGGGAGCTCAAATTTGGGCAATGTTTTAGGCGATTTTCACCATATGAATTGAGGTAAGTATTCTCTACTTGGTTATATTTCGTGAATCTATTTTCATTTTTGGTAATTGGATTGTGAACTTTAAAGAGAAAATTTGGGGGTTTTGTCCAATGTTTCATAGAGTGAAGTTTGAGTTTTGAACATCGATTCAGAGACGGATTTGGGTGGAACTAATAAGGTTGGGCTCGTAATTAAATGGGTTGTCAGATTTTATAAGTTTCATTAGGTTCCGAGGTACGTACCCGAGTTGGACTTTTTGGTCGATTTTGGGATTTTGATTAAAGATTCGACCTTTATCGATTGGGTTTGTTCCATTTGACATAATTTGATGCATTTGAGTTGATTTTGGTAGTTTCGAGCTGTTTGGAGGTCGGTACGCGGAGGATGGCATCATAGAGCATCATTTGGCTAGCTCGGTATTGGATTTGGCTTGTTCGAGGCAAGTAACACTTCTAAACTTGGTGTTGAGGGTATGAAACCCCGAAGTACATGCTATGTGTTTGCTGTATAGCTGACGTACATGCTAGATGACGGGTGTGTGGGCGTGCACCGTGTGAATTGTAACTCCGTTATCTCTGTGGTACTGTGTAGTTATCTGATCATATTTGTAACCACAAAATCTCTACGTACTAGAGCTATTGAGTTGTGATCCATTTTAAAATCATGTCTAGGCTACATGCTTATTCTACTGGGACCCACTGAGGTCATTACTGTCATCGAGTTATTTGCTTACACCGCAATTTCATGCTTAGTCATGTTCATTCATTTTGTATCATATCTCAGTCTCAGTTGCTATACATTGACACATCATATCATCATTTTTGGGCTAGTTATATGGCATTGTTAGCTCGAGCGACTAGAGAGATTGATGATTGACTGAGGCCTAGGTCCTGATTGGGAGTGATATTATAGTATTAGGCTACATGTCGCAACATATTATATTGATTTATGCCTCGATCTGGCTTATTATGGCGTTTGGGCTGAAGAAGGTCCTCCGGGGTCTGCACACACCCCTAGTGAGCACAATTGATTTATATTGAGGAATGGATCTTCCATAGATGGATCTTGTCCATGTCATTTATACTTGGGAATGGATATTCCCCACTGGATGGATTGGCCCTACCCAGTGCTGAGTGACTGATTGTCAGTTGATATATATGTTCCAGGATGGATCTTCCCTGGGCTGGATAGGCCATATATAGTACTTAGTGATTGAGAATGATGAGTGGAAAGTGTGATACAATGAGATTGAGTACTCTAAGAGTGTGAGTACATGAGTTCATCTCTGAGATACATTGCATTTGACATGCACGCATGACATACAAATATAGAGATGCATTTTTCCTCATGTTGTACGACATCGCGATTCATAATTTCACATGCATAATGACATGTAGGCATAGATATGTACTTCTTGATTCTATCTAAAAAATGAAATATCTTAAGTATTGTTGAAAAGTTTTGGGAAAATCACAGTTTTACAAAACTACTCATATTTGGTGATTTCGGTAAAGGATTTGAGTTTTACTGTATACTTGAAAAGAAGCATTTATTTTTTGGAGTTTTGTACGAGCTGAGCATTTATTTATTGATTTTTTCTTGCACTATCTTTACTATATTGTTATGAACTGTTGCTGGTTATTGGAGTTGGACTCTCACCCTTGTCCCAGCTCTTCACTACTTTCAACCTAAGGTTAGGTTTGTTACTGATTGAGTACATGGGGTCGGTTGTACTCATACTACACTTCTGCACCTTGCGTGCAAATGTTAGATGTTGATGTTGTTGTGAGCAACGAGAGCTGGATTTTAAGATGTATCTGCATTCCGATTGCAACTACTTCCGGTTTGTGTACATTTCGAACATATGATGTATTTATTTTATGCCAGCTTTTTAAATTCTAATCTTAGAAGCTCATGGTTTATAGGGTTTGTATAAAAATGGTGTATTATCATTTCTAAAAAAAATCTCATTAAATTGGATAGTTGCTAATTGGATTACGTGACAGGTTGGGTTAGGTTCCATCACGACTAGGTGGATTTTGGGTCGTGACCGTTTCATAAAGTTTTCTGGTAAAGCTAAACAAGAATTCAATCTAAATATTTATTCCTTAAGTGCACTCACCTCTACAATGAAACAAAAAATATCAAGTTCATGAACTATTTAGCTGTATAATGTAGCATACAATATAAGAACACACAAATAAATAACAACATGAACAAAATGATAATATTTATAAAACTATATGAACAACATGTGATGAATATTGTTTGGAAAAACACATCATGAAAAACCATTCATAGTTCAATAATGTGAAACAAAATGCGAAAATTACCTCTTACCAATAAAGAGGTGCTCTCTTTTCCCTCTTGAGTACACGTGCTTTCTCCAAAAATCTGTCCATCAAAATGCAAGGCTATCATATTCCAACTAAATGAAATTGAAGACATTAAATCCAAACAGTTACAACCACACATTGCAGAATGAATCTTTGAGGAAAAAACAACATGAACTTAGAAGTCCTTCTATATAAAATCAAATTGCGCCTTACCCAACTGGAAACCAAAGAATCAAGATGGTATTACCTTATTTTGTAACCTATAAACCTCAATGTCGCGCCCCTTTTTCTAGAGAAATCGGGTTTCGACATGTGACAACTCTTTTGAGGAGGTATTAAAAGAGGAGAGTCACCACCTAACGATTTTAAGACACCTATTTTCTCATGACTCGGTTTTAACTAGATTGCATCACCAAAGATCGGGTAAGGGTTCGAAAGTACCTCAAAGACAAGGTGTTAGGCACTATTCGAGGTCCACAACTGTGGGTCTCGGCCGAACTCGAATAATATTAATTAGTTAGATAAACAAAGACAGAGAGAAAATAAGAAGTTTGGGAGGTTTTATTATCAAAGTACTTTGAATAAATACAAACACTTGATTCAAAGATAAGATGGGGGGTCCTAGGTTTTTTAGCCTAAAGGATCACCCGGTGCAACATAAATAATATTTTGTAACTCCCTTGAGGTGGGATGTTACTCGTATTATTCAGCGGGCACAGACTATCATCTCCTGCTACTCGATTACTATCTTTAAGTTTTTACCTAAAGCGCACTAGTTGATTCTAAATCGTGCCTTATGCGTGAACTATCCGTCCCATGCCTATGGTCCAAGAGGCATTTGGACCTCTATCTTGGGTGGTTCTAGACTTGAATTAGACTGCTCAAAATGTTAAAACTAGGCGACAAGTCAAAAAAATAGGACTGCAAAATAATCCATTTAGGCTCACATTAGCCTCCGCAATTAGATAAACAAATGCACGCAAGCCGATTTTACATATTCGACAGTTTTCAGAATTGAAGGGATTGCAATTGTTAAACTGTATAGGCATAGTTTCTAGATGATCCGATTCAGATACGCAAGCCATTTCTTTAGACCTAGGATTTCTAAATTACAAGTTGGTAAGTACCAGGTGCTTCTAAACTGTTTATTACATATTATCAGTTAACAAATCTATACGCATGACCTCTAAGTGATTAATACAATAAGGAAGAGTGGGACTTGGTGAAAATGCTCAAAATTATTACGCTTCCTAATAATCGCGCGGATAGACAATAAAACAACGTTTGAAAAGCGAGTAGTGATATCTTATAGGCATGATTTTTAAATCTTGGAAATTGGAACTGATTTTATACAATTAACTCTTATAGGCATGCTTTCTACAAATTGACAGTTGGAACCGATTTTACACATTTAGCTCCTATAGGAATGATATCTATTGAGCAGATTAAGGAGCGGTCGTTAGCAAATATTTTCTATAGGCATGCTGTCTAGCAACATATAGAAACATACATAAGAATAGGGAGAATACTTATGCATTGAAAACATACTAATTATGTGAGTGAGTTATTCCCTAATGACATGATTTCTAATAGTGCACAAAGAGATTCACATATGACCAAATAGATCACACAAATCCTATGAACATGCTTTCTACCCTTTTCATGCAAGTATTAGGAGATACCCATTTCCCAATTTTACTATTACCCCAATTGTTATTACAAAATTATTACAGACCCAATAATGAAATAAAATTACATAGTGATACAAATAAAGTAGGCCCCTGCCAGGCCCAAAAATACCCAGCCCTGCCAGACCTTCAACTAAGCTTTTTCTCCACACACATTTCAGCATAGCCTAGAAACCATAGGAGAACTCGAACCAAACCTAACAACCATGGTTTGGTCATACGAGCCAGGAAAACAATCACTTACACAAGTCAATTTGCACATTCAGTAGGCAAAAAGAGGGGCAAAATTGAGTAGTCAGGAAAATGGCCAAAGAACCTCAGGCCCTAGTGTTTCAGAGTTCACAAGGGTCTCAAAGTGGACCCTGAGCATTGCTCATACTAGGAAGGTTAATAGAGAAAGCTTTAGTGGACTTGGCTTTCATCCAACCAAGAATTATAGGTTTAGAATTGGGTAAAAATCCAATGAAAATAGTAGTCAAATAATAGAGTTTGAAGGAGTGCAATTTGCATTCTAGAAACAGGCATTGCAAAAGTGATCACATAATGATCATATCAACACAGAGGGTACATAAACTCAAGAGACAGGTTAATGTTGCAAGTCCACACTTAGCACATTGGGGCAGGGTACATCTGTAAGAAGCAAAGGGGAATTATGGCTTTTGGGATTACAAATTAATAAGCAAGGGAGTATTAGGCTAGTAAGACAAACAATTAACTTAACAGGTTCTAGCCTAAGGGTCAGATTATGCTACACCAGGGTTAAACAGTGCAACTCATACCAACAAGGCAAACAATATCATATGTTATAGGGGACACAAGTTAAGAAACTAGTCTAAAATGTAACTAGTTGCTAGGGAATACATAGTTGCTAGGTGATAGAATGATCATATGAGAAAATCATAGCTAGAATGGGGGCTTTATCAAGATTAGGGCATATCACAGAGACAAATCTGTTACTATAAAATGCAGAACAAGGCAGAAGACACACGAATGTAATATAACCAGTGTAAACACTCAAAGTACCAATACATTAAGTTAAATGAACTTCAAACAGTCTAAATTGCTTAAGTTAAACACAAATACATTTTAGAACTGACAATTTAGGCATGAAACAAAGTCTAGAGAGGTTCATATCCTAAGCAGAATTACACATACAGGTAGTCTAGAAAACACGTTAGGTTATGCAATTTTAGAGACATGAATATGCTAATAAGGAACATAAGAGAATGAACATTGCAAAGGTTGAGAACTAACCAGTTACTGATCTACAAATAGATAAACAAGAAAAGAATATAGTCACTTTGATCGTCAACAAACCAGTATAATCCAGAACCTTAGATGCGTAAAGTTCCCAAGGGCAATGCTCACACCTAAGGAAGGTCGAGAAAATAGGAATTCCGGTGGCCTTGGCTTTCAACCGGCCAAGAGCCAAAATAGAACAAGAGAATAAACGAACAACAGAGTGAAGATCCTTAGTTTTTAGTGGAATTTTTAGCGATTAAAAGTCTATCCAAAAGGGGAAGGGGAATGAGTTTATATAGCAGTCAAAATCGAGCAAGCATATAAGGAAATAGAGTAATTTAAGAAACATACAAGGAAAAGAAACGTACGAATCGATTTGAAATCAATTTAAGAGAGAAATATGTAAACCCTAGTTTTTTTAGGGAAAGTGTAAATAAGCAGAATCCAAACAAAATCGAACTCACACAATAGTATTGAACTTATATCGACGAAATAATTCTCAAAATCAGTGATTCGAACCATTTTGGTTCGATTTCGAAAGAGATTGCTTGCGATGTTTAGGCAAGAACCTAGGTAACACCACAAACGAACAACCAGTACCAAAAAAGGGTCAAATATGTCAAGACCATGGTAATCGAATCCCATTATTAGTGGGATTAGGAGAGGGATTTAGGGGGAGGCGGCTAGGGTTTAGTTGAAGAAGAGAGGAGTGACAAAGAGAATAGGGGCGGCTGTCTCTATGAAATGGGGTAGGGTTTATGGGGTTAGGTTAATTAAAAAAGTGGGAAGGGACGATGGCCATTGATCTTGAGAGATCAACGGCTGAGATAAAAAATCAGACGAGGCGGGTCGTTTTAGAAGTGGGTCGCGACCAGGTATTAGTCATGGCTTTTTTGGATTTGTGCTGGGGTATTTGGGCTAAGTATTTGAGTGTTTTGGGCCATTCATTTGATCCGAAATTGGCGTAAAAATTAGGCTGTTGTTAAAATACCCAATAGTTATCAAAACATAATTTATAAAAGTAATTAATAAATAACAAAAATTATTATTTGTAAAGTAAAATGATTGAAAATAATAACTTAACATTATAAAAATAGAAAAAGTGATTTTGGCACAAATAATGTAATTATACACGGATATAGGCTATTATTGCAAAAATGTGCAATTAGCCTAAAAATGCAAATGCAATTATAGAAAAAATGAAGTAAAATATTATAAAACATACATGTTGGTGTAAATAGTAAGTTTTGATGATTAAGTCATCACAAAATAATTTGAAGGATAATTATTAGATATTTATATAATAAAATGCAGAAAGAAATTAATTTAGAGCTTTTAAAAATTATGGAAAATGCTTGTATAGGTTTGTAAACTAAATGATGACGCAAATATACTATTTTGAAAGTATATATGCGTTTTAAAAATATCAGGGAAAATTAGGT
The DNA here is from genome assembly GCA_005239495.1 of Nicotiana undulata. Lineage (NCBI taxonomy): Eukaryota > Viridiplantae > Streptophyta > Magnoliopsida > Solanales > Solanaceae > Nicotiana > Nicotiana undulata. The sequence continues at coordinate 24,852 of ML279926.1, read as the reverse complement.
ATGAACAGCTGCCCCTCCTTACCCGGGAATGATGAAAGAATTGACGGTTAAAGAAATGATGATCGATTTGACCGAGTGGGATGATTTGAGAAATGAAGGCCCAACTCTTGTATCTGAGTTGCCTACATATCCCTAGTATTACGGGAATTGGGCCGTGTGTAGTTCTGGATCCAGCGGTGAACTGAGCCGATGAAGTTGTTGTAGGAATGGTCGTATGCTTTAGAACGTGTTCCTTTATGTAGGACAATATCAGATGAGTTTATATGAAATTGTGAATGGATGTATCTTAGAACAATTATGTATGTGTTTCAAAATGAACATTTGAATGGTTATCGAGTGGAAGTGGGTAACAGACGGTGGTTGGCTGCATTTGAGGTAATTTTAGGATATGAGCATTGAACGGAAACTGGAGCGAAGATTGCTCCCGTTAAGAGAACGGTTACCTCCTGGATTACCTTCAAAACTTAAACGCAATGCATGTAAGTATATATGGGATTATTTCGAGAATTTAAACATGATGCAAATTCCCTTTGGACCGTGAAAGTTGTCTTTGGACGATGAGGATGATGTCCTTAGACCATGATGTCCCGGTCCATGAATCGCGTGATAAGGGATTCGCAGGCCATGAAATGATGTTCTCGAGCCATGGAAATGGTGCCTCTGAACCATGACGCCTTTGAATAATGATGTGCAATATTGAGAGATCCTTAGGCAATGACATGGTGTCTTCCGGCTATGCGGATGATGCCTTCAGACTATGACGCATTTGGATAAAATGGCGATGTTTCAGCCCATGAGATGCAAAGACATGATGCTTGGTCATATGAGAAGAGAAACAAGACATATCTTAGTCTTGTATAAGATTGGGGCAGAGCTTAGCCCCGGGAAAGTAGAAAATAGTGCTAGGTTTCAAGTAGCATAACAGAGGTAGCATTTGGTATTATGTGAGGATAAGGCGAGGCTTAGCCTTAGACAACTAGGGAGGAAATTCTTAGCCTCATGCAAGTAAAATGAGACAGTGCTTAGTCTCATGCAAGGGAAGGCAATGCTTATCATTATGCAATTAGGGAGGGAGTGCTTAGCCTCATGCGAGAAAAATGAGACAGTGCTTAGTATCATGCAATCTGGAGATAGTGCTTAGTTTCATGCAATTAGGAGGTAGTGCTTAGTCTCATGCAAAGGAAGGAAATGCTTAGCCTTATGCAATAAGGGAGACAATGCTTAGCTTCATGCAATAAGAGGTGACAACGCTTAGTTTCATGCACGGGAAGGCAATGCTTAGCCTTATGCAAGGAAAATGAGACAATGCTTAGTCTCATGAAATCAGGAGACAATGCTTAGTCTCATGCAATTAGGAGACAATGCTTAGTCTCATGCAAAGGAAAAGGAGACAGTGCTTAGTCTCATACAATCAGGAGATAGTGCTTAGTCCCATGCAATTAGGAGACAATGCTTAGTCTCATGCAAAGGAAGGCAATTCTTAGCCTTATGCAATTAGGGAGGCAATGCTTAGCCTCGTGCAAGAAAAAGAGACAGTGCTTAGTATCATGCAAGGAAAGGAAATTCTTATCCTTATGCAATTAGGGAGATAGTGCTTAGCCTCGTGCAAGGAAAATGAGACAGTTATTGGTCTCATGCAATCAGGAGCCAGTGCTTAGACTCATGCAAAAAGAGGCAATGAGTCATAGTAGAGTATTTATTAGTTGGATATATGTTTGCGTTTGGAAACTTTGTCTTTGTGAAGATGTGATTTTTGTGAATATTCATATTACGTTCATTGTGCTTGCATCCAAAGGAAAATTGTGAGTTTTGCGGTGAAGGTTGGTTCGTTCTTTCACCTTCCTGCTTTGCTTTCGCTCTTGTTTTGAGATCCTGTTCGAGTTGTCCTGGATAGAATCTAGCTGTTTAAAAATAAAGTTTTTGAGAAAATATGTGTGCATTTGATGAATATAGTTATTTTAAAAAACATAGTAGTATGCAATATCAAGTAAATTAGAAGAACCAATAATTGTGACACTTTAGAGACATTGTGACTTATTTGCGTAAGAATTTGAGGGCCCCCCTCAAAATTCTTCCACAGTTCAATAAGCAATTCCTTTACCATTCTACATATGACGAAGTTGGATGGACTTGCTCCGGAATTTTGAGGGTCCTGCTCAACATTCTGCCCTAGTTTCTGACCATGGTGGAAAATGAAGATCTTATTGAGTTGTGACCGAACGCACATGGCTGCCTACGTATCCCCTCTTAAACGGGAATCAGGTCAAGCGTAGTTCAATTACATCAGAAGAAATGCAAACAGTAAACATAGTATCTCTTGACTGCGTTTGAGTTGATGGGCTTTGGCCAAATTTCCCCATCCATTTCTGCGAGTATTAGCGCTCCTCCTGTTAGTACTCTATGAACCATGTAGGGCCCTTGCCAATTCGGTGAAAATTTCCCTTTGGCTTTATCTTGATGCGGGAAGATCCGCTTCAGCACCAGCTGCCCCAGTGTGAACTGTCTGGGTCTGACCCTTTTGTTGAAAGCTCTGGACATTCTGTTCTGGTAAAGTTGACCATGGCATACTGCATTCATTTTTTTCCTGTCAATAAGAGTTAATTGCTCATAGCGACTTCGTATCCATTCCGCGTCACTGATTTCAGTCTCTTGTATAATTCTTAAAGAAAGAATTTCGACTTAGGCGATAATGACAGCTTCACCACCGTATACCAACAAGTAGGGGGTTGCTCCGGTTGATGTGCGGACTGTAGTACGATACCCTAATAATGAAAATGGTAATTTCTTGTGCCATTGCTTGGGGTTGTCTACCATCTTTCTCAATATTTTCTTGATGTTCTTGTTGGCGGTCTGCACAACTCAATTCATTTGAGGCATGTATGCTGTGGAATTCTTATGCTTGATCTTGAAGGTTTCACACATAGATTTCATTAAGTCGCTGTTGAGGTGGCGTTGTCTGTGATGATGGATTTTGGTACCCTGAGTCGGCAAACAATACGATCTCTGGCAAAATCCACAATGACTTTCTTAGTTACAGCTTTGTTAGATGCAACCTCAACCACTTTGTGAAGTAGTCTATGGCCACTAAAATGAACCTATTCCCATTCGAAGCGGCGGGTTTGATCGGACCGATGAAATCCATTCCCCAAGCGGCGAAAGGCCAAGGTGCACGTATTGCATTGAGTTCATTTGGTGTCACTCGTATCATATCTGCATGTACTTGGCATTGATGACACTTTTGCACATACCTGATGCAGTCCGTTTCCATAGTCATCCAAAAATATCTTGCTCTTAATATCTTCTTAGCTATAACGAAACCGTCCATGTGTTGTCCGCAAGTTTCAGGATGTATCTCTTCGATCATTGGAAGCTTCCTTGGCGTCAACACACCGTAGTAATCCTAGGTCTGGAGTTCTTCTGTATAGAATTCCTCCACTTTGGAAGAAATGGTTGGATAATCTTCGGAGTGTGCATTTCTCAGTATGATTTGCATGCTACGGGTACTCTCCTTTTGCTAGGTATTCTTTGATGTCATGAAACCACAGATTCCCATCCATTTCTTCTTCAATGCGAGCTCAATAAACTAGCCTATTATGGATTCTCACTGTAATAAGGTCGATGAAATTCTTGTCCGGGTGTTGTATCATGGAAGACAGGGTGGCCAATACGTCTGCGAACTGATTCTGGATTCTCGGAACGTGTCTGAACTTTATCTTTGTGAATCTCTTCATCAACTCTTGCACATAGTACATATATGGTAATATTTTGGTATTCTTTGTAGCCCACACTCCTAGAACCTGATGTACCAAAAGGTCTGAATCACCAATTACCAACAATTCCTAGATATTCATGTCAATGGCCAAATTAAACCCCAAGATGCAAGCTTCATATTCTGCCATGTGGTGGGTGCACAGAAATATGAGTTTTGCGGATATCGGGTAATGTTGAAATGTATCTGAAACCAAACCAGCTCCGATACCTACTCTTTTGAAATTTGCAGCCCCATCGAAGAACATTCTCCAACCATGTAGGTTTAGGTGATCTCTTCTCCTACAACTGATATCTCTTCAACGGGAAAATACGTTTTCAATGGTTCGTATTCTCCTCCTAAAAGATTTTTTTCCAGATGATCTGCTAATTCCTGTCCTTTGACCGCCTTCAGAGTTACATAGACGATGTCAAATTCACTCAACAGTATTTGCCTTTTTTCCAGCTTCCCTGTAGGCATGGGTTTCTGGAAAATGTATTTCAGAGGATCCATCCTTGATTTGAGATATGTGGTGTAGGCACAAAAGTAGTGCCTCAACTTCTGAACTATCTACCTCAGGGCACATCAGGTGTGTTCTAGCAAAGAATATCATGCCTCATAGGGTGTGAACTTCTTACTCATATAGTATATGGCCTGCTCTTTTCTCCCCGTCTTATCATGTTATCCCACGACACAACCTAAAGCCCTATCTAGTACGGACATATAGAGTAGCAAAGGTCTACTAGGTTCCGGCGGGACCATGACTGGTGGTGTGGACAAATATTCCTTGATTTTGTCAAAAGCTTTCTGGCATTTTTCAATCTAACTTGTTGCTGCATCCTTCTTTAACATTTTGAAAATCAGCTCACAAATCACGGTCGATTGTGCTATGAAGCGGCTAATGTAATTGAGATGCCCCAAGAAGCTCATCACATCTTTCTTGTTCTTTGGAGGTGGAAAATCCCGGATAGCCTTGACCTTTGACGGATCCAACTCAATTCCTCAGCGATTGACGATGAATCCTAACAACTTTCCAGCAGGGACTTCAAAAGCACATTTTGCGGGGTTCAGTTTCAAATTATACCTTTGAAGCCGATCAAAGAACTTTCTCAAGTCTGCTATGTGATCTATACCCTTATTGGATTTGATGATGACGTCGTCCACATATACTTCTATCTCCTTATGTATCATGTCATGGAAAATGGTTGTCATGGCTCTCATATAAGTGGCCCCAGCATTCTTCAGACCAAATGGCATCATTTTATAGCAATACACTCCCTATGGCATAATAAAGTCTATCTTCTCGGCATCATCTTCATCCATCCAGATCTGATGATATCCCGCGAAGCAGTCCACAAAAGACTAGAGTTCATGCTTGGCACAATTGTCGATCAGTATGTGTATATTGGGTAATGGGAATTCATCTTTAGGACTTGCACTGCTTAAATCTCGATAGTCAACACATACTTTTACTTTACCATCCTTTTTCGGAACTGGCACAACATTAGCCAACCAGGTTGGATATTCAATCACTCTGAGAACCTTAGCTTTGATCTTCTTGGTGACCTCTTCTTTAATTCTCTGACTCATATCTGGTTTGAACTTTCTGAGCTTCTACTTTACAGGTGGACACATAGGGTTGGTAGGTAGTTTATGAGCCACTATAGATGTGCTCAAACCAGTCACATCATCATAAGACCATGCCAAAATATCTTCATACTCTTTCACGAAACGAATGTACTCTTCTTTCTCTGATAGTGATAGGTGAATGCTTATGCGAGTTTCTTTGACTGTTTCGGAATTTCCCAAATTGACTATCTCGGTTTCGTGAAAATTGGACTTAGACTTGTTCTCAAAATTTTCAACTTCTTTGACAATTTGCTCAGGTATTATATCTTCTTCTTCTTCTATTTATTTTGAATCAGTATCCTTATGTTGCGTTGTCTCATTACATGTCATAGTTGTTGGTTCATCAGGATAAGTAATAATAATATTTTAGAGAGAAAATATAAAGGATACTAATAAATACTAAAAATAGAAAACCTTTGAGAAATACCAAAAACAAAAGCAATTTTTTAACGATCCAAACAATTGTTTCAAAGAAAAATAACAAAATACTAAAAAATGTCTTAAAATGCCATATTTCTTTTTTCAAAATAAATGATGCTAACGGCTAAGCTACCCCGGAACTCGGCGGGCCCGTGCTGGTGTAGCGGTCCAGTTCCTGAGAACAACTCCCTTCTCCACTGCCTGAATGACGAGGGCTTCCTCCTCCTCCTCCTCAACTATTGCGCTGCAATACATTTCTTCATCTTCCAAGAACAGATTCCTTAAGCTAGCTAGAACTTCATCTTCTTCAGATCCCCACATCATGTCGGCCTGATGAAAAGATTGGCCCAAATGTGGTACCAGCTGCTCAAGAGGGTAATAAGGACCACGCCATGGCGGTGACCAATCGTTATACTCTTGCCATGTATATTACTATCCAAGTCCAAATGTAGTGCCGTGACGCTTTAGCTGTATTGGTTTAGTGATACCCTGAAGATTCTTACTAAGACCCCTTCCAGGTTCATACCTTGCCCATGCCAATACCCTCTCTATTTTGCTACTCCGCCATTTATCTTTCTCAATCGCGTTGACACGCTCAATGCGATGATGTGTCTCTCCACCCAACTTCCTTCTATTCTCAACAACCGAAAAAGTCTGATTGGTGTAAATAGGATTACTTCCGTCCCCGTGAATGATTAATTCCTGATGATTCCATTCGAACTTCACAGGCTAGTGTAGAGCAGAGGCCACAACCCCAACAATGTGTATCCAAGGTCGCCCCAACAACAGATTGTGTGTGGCGGATATTTCCAACAATTGAAATTCAACATCAAACCAAGTCAGGCCCATCTTCTAATAGAGGTTGGTCTCCCCAATCGTGCCCCTTTGAGACCCATCGAATGCTTTCACGTTCATACTCCCTGCTCGTATCTCATGCAAATCTTTACCCAACCTCTTCATAGTGGTCAATGGACAGATATTGAGACTTGAACACCCATATATCAAGACCTTGGCAACGAATTTGTATTCGCATTGCACTGTGATATGCAGTGCTCTGTTGTGACTCAACCCTTCCGGTGGCAGTTTATCTTCGTGGAAAGTGATATTATGGCTTTCCAATACTTGTCGTACCATATTGGCCATCTCCCCATTGGTAATGTTATTGGGTACATAGGCTTCATTCAACACTTTCATCAACGCATTCCTATGCGCCTTGTAATCCTGTAGTAGTGATAAAATGGATATTCGAGCAGGGGTTTTGCATAATACTCTCTTGCTTTCATCTTTCTACAAAGATTATCCGGGCCAGTATCAATGATAGGCAGCTTCTTTACTTGTTCCTCCCAAATATTTGGGCGTATAAATCCTACTAGTTCTGGTCATGCCTTGTACTGCACCTGTTTCTTCCATTTTCCCCTTTCATTTCCTTCTCTCTTCTGCAACATTGTCCCAGGGTATAACATTGTACTTAAAGTACCGTCTAGGTGCTACCATCATGGTGAAGGATGTGGTAACTTCCACTTCGAACGGAGTTGCTGCAGCTGAGGGCGTTGTTACTTCAACCTCAAACGGAGTTGGTGTGGCTACTTCAACCTCAATCAGTGACTGAATCTGTACCACAATAGGTGTGAGAGTGACTGGAGGTATTTTAGGACTATCCCCTTCATGAATGAGCCCAATTGACCCTTCTGAATCCCATTCTTCGTCGGTTTCTATCACATATACCCCCTCACCTCTGTGATCCAGGAGAGGATTTTTGCGATCATTAGGTGAAACCTCTTTTTCTTGTATAACCTTGGTGTAAATCAACGTCTGGATCTTATCCTTCAAAGTGCGACATTCATCAATAGTATGACCCTTTATGCCCGAGTGGTAGGAACATGTCTTGTTTGGGTTAGTCCACTGGGAGGCATTTTCCATGGCAATAGCGGGAATAAGAGTGACATAATCGGTGACCAGTCTCTCGTACAATTTTTTGATGGGTTCAGTAATAAGGGTGTATTGTTTGGGCGGTCTGTGGTCGAAATTTGGTCTAGGTTTTTGGTAGTTTTGGCGGGCTAGTGGTGAGTGGTAGTATACTAGCTGGGTGTTATACATACGGTAAGTGGCGACGGGTTATTGGTATCTTGGTAGTGAAGGCTGATATGTGGGTGGGGGTGTTTGGTATATGAGAGAAGACTTCGGACCTTGGGCTACCATCATTGCCCCTACTTCCTTCCTTTTAGAAATACCGCATGACTGCAAGGCTTTGTTTGTAGCCTGGAGTGCTTCAAAATTTGTTACCATTCCGCTCTTAATCCCTTCTTCTATTTTTTCTCCCAATTTGATGATGTTAGAAAAATTATGGTTCTCAATAACCATCAGTCTCTTGTAATACTGCGGATCCTGAGCTCGGACAAAGGACTTATTCATCTGTTCTTCTTCCATTGCTGGCCTTACTTTTTTGCAGCTTCATATCTCCATGGAGTAGCATACTCATGAATTTTTTTGGCTTTTTCTTAAGATTTTGAATGTAGAAGACGTCTGGTTCATTTTCTGTATTTAACGTGAATCGATCCATAAAATTTGACACCATGCTTACTAGTTAACCCGTTTCATCAGGTTTTGACTGATGTACTAGGACAGGGTGTCTCCAGTGAGGCTCCTCATGAATAACTTCATGCAGATTCTTTCATCCTTACCAACCCCTACGAGATTGTCACAATATGTTCTCAAATGTACCTTCGAATCACCTGTCCCGTCGAACATTTCAAAGTTAGGAGGTTTGTAACCATCTGGAAGTTCTACGTCTGGATGAATACACGAATCCTCATAAATTCAAACCCTCGATGCCTTTACCACATTCGACACCTTGGACTCGGCTAGTAAGCTTCTTGATTTCCTCCGCTATAGTTTTGATGAGCAGGTCCTTCTTGACGGACTCCGGTGTATACATGTATGTTGTGGAGTGTTGGGTAAAGTTTCCACGTATATGGGGTTGCACTGATAGACTGCAGGGATTTGGGCGTAGTGGTGGTCATTTGTTATGTTTTTGGGATCAAGGGTAGGTTGTGGTGCGTTTTGAGGAGTCTGGTAGGTGGTGGTTTATGGATACTGGGTCGGATGATAGTGGTGTTATGGAGGGGTCGGCGCTGGTGCATGATTATGATTTTGAGGATGTGTGGCATATTGAGGAGGTGCGGGAAGATTTTGTGGGTGTTTCTTTTTGTGTGTTCTGTGGATGTGCTGGGTTTTGGGCGTTTTGTTGATTGATGTCGGGGACATGCAGGGTAAGGGAAAGGTTTTCCAAGTTCTAGACCTAGTCAAGTTCCCCTTGTAACTCCAGTATTTTATGTTCTAACCCTAAGACCAAGTCGTTCTGTGCTGGAGTATTCCGACCATCCAAAGTTTCGACATTTTCTACATGTGTAGCGTTGTCTTTCCTAATACCGCTCATGTCATCCATTTTGGCTTTTCCTTTGTTTTTGGGATCACTTGGAGGAGGAGGAGGTGGAGGACCTCTAGATCTGGTATGATATGCTGATGATGCCAGTACGCACGAACCAACCTTAGGGAATTGGAATAAACAAAAGAAAAGAAGACAAAAAGGTAAACAAGTCAGTAAGGATTATTAAGAGGATATTTGCAGTATTTAAACACGTTTTGCGAAATTATAAATTCGTGTCCTAATTCTGGGGACCTCATTGTGCCTGAGGTAGGCCTAAGCGACATATAGATTTGGAGAAAATTTATGCTAATGCGTCATTTCATTTATGTGATAAATGGACCAAATCTCTACTAAAACGGCAATAATTATAAAAAGTCACTAATGGTGTTTGCCTTATTACAACCAAAGTCTAAAACGAGTCTAGAAAGCAGATAAAACATTATTCCTAATCTATTTGGTCCCAGAGGGACCTTCTCCATGCTTGGCCTTCTTAGCTCCATCAATCAGGTTCCCCAGGTCGCGCATGTCCAACAACATATATGCCCTTGCTAGATGCCCTCCTTCGTTGCCCTCTGCATTCTGATAGTCCGAGATCCTCTTCCTCATCTTTCCCTCAAGCTCCATCAAACCCTGCTCCAAATATTCCAACCTCTCTTTTGATTTAGTATCGATTCCTTTCCACTCGTTGATTGCTTCCATGTCCACCTTATGTTATTCCAAATTCTTGGCTTCAGACTCAAAAACCCTTTTGTGCAACATCCTGTATTTGACTTGTGCTTCAGCAGTGTCGTCTATGACCCTATTTCTCAAACTAATACTTGGCTTGACATCCCCCGCTATATCAAGTGCCAACCATGATGGGTAGAAGTACACATGGTCGGCGTGATACCGATCTAGCTCGATGGTATCTTTATACACAATGATCTTTTGATGCCACATATGTTGTGCCTCGAACTTGAATGGAATGGCGTTCCCCTTGACGTCTACTTTGTACTGAATCATCTTGAATACTCAAGGTATAACCTGCTTTCTCCCAGTTTGCCTCATAACCCTTATAAGAGCATAAGGATAGATTTCTCTCAATTCGATTAGCACTAGATGAGGAGCCTCTCTCGACCCGATGATGAACTCACTACTAGGGAACTATTCAAACATCCAATGCACCTTTTCATCAGTCAGATTGCTGAAGAAATGTACCCAGCTCATTGTGTTTCCCTGTTGCGCAAACCTGTTTGGGATAAAAGTCATTCTCTTCGGATGGTGATAGGCTATGTGGTTATTCCATGGTCATCGCAGAAGTTCTTGACGGTATTCACCTCTCTGAAAATTTTCTAACATCCATAACTTAAGCAACATATTGCAACCGTCGAAGTGCCCATACCCCTTTTTGCAACGGTCTAAAGCCCGGTACATCTCAGCCAAGATCATAGGGACAATGGTGTAAGTTTGCCCCTCAATTCCCTCCATTAAAGTCCTAGCGACCATAGCTAGGCGGGTGTGGATCCTTTCTCCTTCATCGGAAATATCATCATCCCTTGAAAACAAACAATGAATACAAAAACTCGACGGTGTGTCCAACCCAAAGAAGTGATGGCAAGTTCATCATGGTAAAGGCGATATGACTTGTTGTGCCAATAACGCTCATATAGGAACTCAAATGGTATATAAGAATTCTTCAGACAGAGTAACTCATTTTCAAGAAACCTCGGGAAGTGCGGTTTTTCGGTACCAACAAACCAGGGCTATCCCATGGGAGTCCAGCGAAGCCTCCTATTTTCTCTAAAAGAGGGGTCATTTCTATGTCTCCAAAATGGAAGACGACTCTCTTTGCATCCTAAAACATGGTGGAGGCCTCAACTAATGGATTGTTTGGCTGAGTGTTTAATAAAGAGGGTAAATTCCCGATGACTCTTTTTACATGGTTTTTGTCACGTGGTGAGAGATTTTCCACCAATTAAGCAGCAAAGGTGGGATATTTTGAACCATGGTGAACCAGGGGACTTCGTGCCTCATTTCTGCAAAACAAATAAAGTTAGCCCTTTCCCCCTCCGGATTTGGCTATTTACACATTAATGACCACTATACCAACATGTGTTTCTCAAAATAATGCATATATCGTCCATTGGGATTACGGAAATCCCGACAGACTTTGGACAAGGTTTTCCTTAGCGGGTTATCACGCATACATCGTTTTAACCCATACTAGGTTTGGACAAGATGCATGCACATTTGATATTATAGTGGGATTTCTAGAAGAGTCTAGACCGGTACCCTCAAGAGGACAACTTGAGAGGAAAAGGAACATAACCATCGACTGCACCGCTGATCGACTATTTTTTACCGCAAATAAGCCTTTCCAAATTTAAAGGGTGATTTCAGAAGAGCGCGGACACTCATCAAGTGCCGCTATGGTATTAATTGGGAACAAGTGAAATATGATATGGAGCATGCTTTATACAAAGATAAACAACACATTGCCAAATATTTTGCATGATGAAAACAGTAAATGAAGTGTTAAAGTGAAACATAAAGACATGAAAAGAAAGGAAAACAAGAAGAAGTTAGTTCGCGCAATGTGGAAGTTGTAATAAAGTAAGCGAGGGAGTAATGGTGGGGAGAGACATGGTGTAGAAATTTAAAAGGCAACTTGGATCAAGTAAGTACGACTAGAAAAAAAATACGCATGTTAGACCCAATTCGAGAAAAGAAAGGATAATACGAATTCAAATAGAGGAAGAATATGGGAAAGGGTATGCATGCAGCAATAAAAGGAAAACAGGAGAGGGATATTCATGTATCATCAATAATAATAATAAGACAAGGAGACACGTTTCTCAGAGAAGACTAATTCATATAAATAAAATTCTCTATGGTAAGAGCCTAAATATCCCCAGCAGAGTCGTCATGCTGTCACGCCCCTTTTTTTGGTGAAATCAGGTTTCGACATGTGACAACTCTTTTAAGGAGTTAATAAAAGAGGAGAGTCTCCACCTAACGGGTTTAAGGTGCATTGGAGCACCTATTTGCATATGACTCGGGTTTAACTAGTTTGCATCACCAAAGATCGGGTAAGGGCTCAAAATTACCTCGAAGAGAAGGTGTTAGGCACTCTTCGAGGTCCACCACTGTGGGTCTCGGCCGAACTCAAATTATATGAATTAGTCAGATAGACAAAGACAGAGAGAAAACAAGAAGTTTGAGAAGTTTTGTTTACAAAAGAATTTGAATAAGTACAAACACTTGATTCAAAGATAAGATGGGGGGTCCTAGGTTTTTTAGCTTAAAGGATCATCCTGTACAACATAAATAATACTTCGTAACTCTCTCAAGATAGTTTGTTACTCGTATTATTCAACGGGCACAACCTATAATCTCCTCCTAGTCGATTACTATCTTTAAATTTTACCTAAATCACACTAGTTGATTCTAAATCGTGCTTTATGCGTGCACTACCCATGCCATGCCTATGGTCCAGGAGGCATTTGTACCTCTATCTTGGGTGGTACTAGACTTGCCTTAGGTTTCTCAAAAATGTTAAAACTAGGCGACAAATAAAAAAAAATAGGACTGCAATTAAATCCATTTAAAGGCTCACATTAGCCTCCGCAATTAGACAAACAAATGCACGTAAGCAGATTTTACATATCAGGCATTTTTTAGAATTGAAGGGATTGCAGTTGTTAAACTCTATAGGCATAGTTTCTAGATGATTTGATTCAGATACGCAAACCATTTCTTTAGACCTAGGATTTTCGAATTACCGTTTGGTAAGTACCAGGTGCTGCTAAACCGTTTATTACAGATTATTAGTTCTATAGGCATGATCTCTAAGTGATTTATACAATAAGGAATAGTGGGACTTACTCAAAATGCTCAAAATTCTTACGCTTCCTAATAATCGCGTGGACAGACAATAAAACATCATTTGAAAAGCGAATAGTGATATCATACATGCACGATTTCTAAAGCTTGGCAATTGGAACTGATTTTATATAATTAACTCCTATAGGCATACTTTCTACAAATTGACAGTAGGAACCGATTTTACACATTTAGCTCCTATATGCATGATATCTATTGAGCAGATTAAGGAGCAGTTGTTAGCAAATATTTCCTATATGCATGTTGTATAACCACACATAGCAGCAGACATAGGAATAGGGAGAATACTTATGCATTGACAACTAACTAATTATGTGAGTGAGTGATTCCCTAATGACATGATTTCTAATAGTGCACAAAGAGATTCACATATAACCAAATAGATCACACAAATCCTATGAACATGCTTTCTACCCTTTTCATGCAAGTACTAGGAGATACCCATTTCCAATTTCATTATTACCGCAATTGTTATTACAGAATTATTACATACCCAAGAATGAAATAAAATTACAAAGTGATACAAATGTTATTACAGACCCAATAATGAAATAAAATTACATAGTGATACAAATAAAGTAGGCCTTCAACTAAGCTTTTTTTGCACACAAATCTTAAAATAGCCTAGAAACCATAGGAGAGCTCGAACCAAACCCAACGACCATGGTTTGATCATATGAGCTAGGAAAATAATCACTTACACAAGTCAATTTGCACATTCAGTAGGAAGAACGAGCGGCATAATTGAGTAGTCAGGAAAAAGGCCAAAGAACCTCAGGCCCTAGTGTGTCAGAGTTCACAAGGGTCTCAAAGTTGACCCCGAGCAATGCTCAAATTAGGGAGGTTAATAGAGAAAGATGTAGTGACCTTGGCTTTCAGCCGACCAAGAATTATAGGTTTAGAATAGGGTAAACAACTAATGAAAATAGTAGTCATGTAATAGAGTTTGAAGGAGTGAAATTTGCATTCTAGAAACATGCATTCCAAAAGTGATCACATAATGAACATATCAACACAAAGGGTACACAAACTCAAGATGTAACGACCCGATCGTTTTGTGTTCTAGATCCCCGTGCCACTAAATGAGACTTCTCGTACTTGCTTTTAGTGATTTATGACTTGCGGGGATGGTTGATTCAAGATTCGGGAGAGTCGGGTGGAATTTGGAGCACTTAGTTCCTTAAGGTTGGCCTTGAAGGCCAAGTTTGACTCCGGTCAACATTTTTAGTAAACGACATCAAAATCGAGATATGAAAGTTCCAACAGGTTTGTATAATGATTTCGGACTTTGGATGACTCGGGAGCTTTTCAATGCCAAATAGTGAAATATGATTCCTTAAGTTCAAAATTTAAAGTTTGGGACGTGTTTTTGTGATATCGAGGTCCGAACGGAATTCCGAGATCGTGAATAGTTCCGTTACGTCATTTATGACATGCTCGCAAAATTTGGTGCCATTCCGAGTAGCATTGGTATATTTCGGCATGTTGGATGCGAATTCAAGAACTTAAAGTTCTTAAACTGGATTTAGTGGTTTTGGGGTATGATTCTTAGATTTAACGTTGTTTCGGACGTTCCAAAGGCTCGGGCGAGTCCGTATTATGATTTAGAACTTGTTGGTATATTTGGACGGGGCCTTGGGGCCTCGAATGCCATTCGGACATCGCGCGAGGCAAGTTAAGCTCTAAAAGAGCTGCTGGTGCATCAGACCTGGTGCGACCGCTCCTGCGGAAAACTAGCCGCAGGTGCGAGACAGCAGGTGTGGTCGAAGCCTCGTAGGTACGGCCTTAGAAAGGCTATCCAGGTTCTGTAGGTGCGGTCTTTTTCCGCAGGAGCGGGCTCCATTCTGCAGGTGCGACCCCTGCCCTTCTTCCCCTCTTCCGCAGATGCGGTCCACTCGTCGCATGTGCGAAAGTGCCGGAGGCAGAGTGGTCTTTTTTAAAACGTGACTTAGCCATTTTTGAAGCCATTTATTGTATCTTTGGGCGATTTTGGAGTTCTCAAAGGGGAGATTCGGCCTAGCATTGTGAGGTAAGTTAAATTCTACTTAAAAATGAGTTTAATACTTGAGTTTTGGGTAGATCAACACACAAAAATTAGTGGAAATCATGGGTTTAGAGTAAAACCTAGGGTTTTGATAAAAAGAAGATTTAATCAAGAAATTTATTATTAAATCATGCAAAAACCATATATTATTGATCCTTAGGTTATGGGTAACCATTTCTCTTTAATATTTCCAAAAGCAGAGCATGTGGGCTCGGGGGTACATCTTAGGATTCTTGGAAACTAGGTTGAGGTAACCATTTAAATAGGAGAATTTTGAACTTTTGAACATAGATTGATTTATTTATATAATGTTTGTCTAGTTTCATGTTCTTGGGCGATGAATTAGAGATTCGGGCGCATTCTTGACCCGGGAAGAAGGTTTTAACGAGGTAAGTCTCCTTTCTAACCTTGTAAGAGGGAATTGTCCCCATAGGTGAAGTAATTAACTATGTGTTACTATTTGCGGGGACTACGTACATACGAGGTGATGAGAGTCCGTGCGTAGTGACTATTCTTGTTTTGTTCGGGTTGTTAGGTTTACACTATGCCTTGCGAACACCGTTAATTGAACTATATGCATTATGATTGCTTTATATGAAAGTTTGTTTCAAAAATCCTAGAACTTGACGATTTCAAACGAATTACTATTTTGAAAAAGGATTGAGGAAAAAGTGTTATGTTTATGTGTGACCGTTTTGAAATTTATATTCCGCGAGCGGAGAGATTCTTTCCCTTACTCTCATTGGAGCGGGCCGTACGCCACAATAGGTTAATAGATGCATCTATGGTTCGCGCCGTTCGACCCTTCGGCAGTGCACATTTATTATTTTGTTGGTTCAGATCGTACGTCCTCGACACACTATGCGCATGCTATCTGCTTGATATTATTCATGACAGTTAAACTGTTAGATGCCTTGGAAGACAAATCTGTAATATGTATGTTAGGAGTTTTGCCACATAAATAGGTTTGTGGGTATGCTCGGTATTTATTGTTTTGCTATCTATTTGTACTTGTTATTCATGCTAAATTTTACATCTAAAATATACTATTTGGACCCTAGTAAGTGTCAAGTCGATCTCTCATCACTACTTCTTCCAGATTAGGCTGGATACTTACTGGTTACATATTGTTTATGTACTCATGCTACGTTTCTGTACTTAATTGTACAGGTTTTGAGGCAGGTACATCTGGTTATCAGTTCGGAGCCCGTCCTAGACCCTTTTGAGATTCAGAGATTCCACAGTGAGCTGCTTCTCTTGGTGTCGTTCAACAGCGCGTTGGAGTCTTCCTATTTATTTTTGTTATTCTGTCTTTATTCATTCAGACAGTAAGACATATGTATTCTTTTGATTCCTTCTACTAGATGCCCGCACACTTGTGACACTAGTTCCTGGCACACACATTGATAGACTGTTCTTTTGGAGATGTAATTAATTGAAGTTTACTTCTTGATCTTAGTAATTTAACTGTCTTTGCTATATATTTATATATATATATATATATTATATTCCATGTGTAAAGGCTAAAAATATTTTTTTTTAAATATGGAAAGGTTTTAGTAAACAATAAACTAGACTTACTATATAATCGGCGTTGGCTTGCCTGACATCGGTGTTGGGCGCCATCGCGACCTGGATTAGAATTTGGGTCGTGACACAAGAGACATGTTAATGTTGCAAGTCCACACTTAGAACATTAGGGAAGGGTACATCTGTAAGAAGCAAAGGGGGATTATGGCTTCTGGGATTACAAATTAATAAGCAAGGAAGCATTAGGCCAGTAAGACAAACAATTAACTTAACAGGTTCAAGATTAAGGATCATATTATGCTACACCAAGTTTAAACGGTGAAACTGGTACCAAAAAGTCAAACAAAATCAGATGTTATGGGGGACACAAGTTAAGAAACTAGTCTGAAAGGTAACTAGTTGCTAGATGACGGGTGTGTGGGCGTGCACCGTGTGAATTGTAACTCCGTTATCTCTGTGGTACTGTGTAGTTATCTGATCATATTTGTAACCATGAAATCTCTACGTACTAGAGCTATTGAGTTGTGATCCATTTTAAAATCATGTCTAGGCTACATGCTTATTCTACTGGGACTCACTGAGGTCATTACTGTCGTTGAGTTATTTGCTTACACTACAATTTCATGCTTAGTCAAGTTCATTCATTTTGTATCATATCTCAGTCTCTGTTTCTATATATTGGCACATCATATCATTATTTTTGGGCTAGTTTTATGGCATTGTGAGCCCGAGAGACTGGAGAGATTGATGACTGAGTGAGGTCGAGGTTCTGATTGTAAGTGATATTATAGGATTAGGCTGCATGCCGCAACATGTTATATTGATTTATGCCTCGATCTAGCTTATTATGGCGTTTGGGCTGGAGGAGTTCCTCTGGAGTCTGCACACACCCCTAGTGAGCGCAATTGATTTATATTGAGGAATGGTTCTTCCCTATACATGGATCTTGTCCGTGTCATTTATACTTGGGGATGGATCTTCCTCACTGGCTGGATCGGCCCTACCCAGTATTGAGTGACTGATTGTCAGTTGATATATATATTCGGGGATGGATTATCCCTGGGCTGGATAGGCCATATATAGTACTTAGTGATTGGGAATGATGAGTGGAAAGTGTGAGACAGTGAGATTGAGTACTCTAAGAGTGTGAGTACATGAGTTCATCTCTGAGATACATTGCATTTCACATGCACACTTGACTTACAGGCATATAGATGCATTTTTCCTCAAGTTGTACGACAACGCGATTCATGATTTCACCTGCATAGTGACATGTAGGCATAGAGATGTACTTATTCATGCTATCTAAAAAATGAAACATTTTAAGTATTGTTGAAAAGTTTTGGGAAAATCACAGTTTTACAAAACTACTCATATTTTGGTGATTTCGGTAAAGGATTTGAGTTTTACTGTATACTTGAAAAGAAGCATTTATTTTTCTGAGTTTTGTACGAGCTGAGCATTTATTTATTGATTTTTTCTTGCACTATCTTTACTATATTGTTATGAACTTTTGCTGGTTATTGGAGTTGGACTCTCACCCTTGTCCCAGCTTGTCACTACTTTCAACTTAAGGTTAGGTTTGTTACTGAATGAGTATATGGGGTCGATTGTACTCATACTACACTTCTTCACGTTGCGTGCAAATGTTAGATGTTGATGTTGTTGTGAGCGACGAGAGCAGGATTTTAAGATGCACCTGCATTTCTGATTGCAGCTACTTCTTGTTTATTGCAACCTTAGATTTATGAAAATCTGTTTGTGTACATTTCGAACAGATGATGTATTTATTTTATACCAACCTTTTAAATTTTAATCTTAGAAGCTCATGATTTGTAGTGTTTGTAAAAAAATGATGCATTATCATTTCTTTTCTTAATAAATCTCATTAAATTGGATAGTTGCTAATTGGCTTACGTGACAGGTTGGATTAGGTGCCATCACAACTAGGTGGATTTTGTGTCGTGACCGTTTCATAAAGTTTTCTGGTAAAGCCAAACAAGAATTCAATCTAAATATTTATTCCTTAAGTGCACTCACCTATACAATGTAACACAAAATATCAAGTTCATGAACTATTTAGCAGTATAATGTAGCATACAATATTAGAACAAACAAATAAATAACAACATGAACAAAACGATAATACTTATAAAACTATCTGAACAACATGTGATGAATATTATTTTGACAAGCACATCATGAAAAACCATTCACAATTCAATAATGTGAAACAAAATGCGAAAATTTCCTCTTACCATTAAAGAGGTGCTCCTCTTTTCCCTCTTGAGTACACATGCTTTCTTCAAAACTCTGTCTATCAAAATGCGAGGCTATCATATTCCAACTAAATGAAATTGAAGACATTAAATCCAAACAGTTACAACCACACATTGCAGAATGAATCTTCGAGGAAAGAACAACCAGAACTTAGAAGTCCTTCTATATAAAATCAAATTGTGCCTTACCCAACTGTCAACCAAAGAATCAAGATGGTATTAACTTATTTTGTCAACTATAAACCACAATGTCGCGCCCCTTTTTCTCGCGAAATCGGGTTTCGACATGTGAAAAATCTTTTGAGGAGGTATTAAAAGAGGAGAGTCGCCATCTAACAGTTTTAAGGTGTGTTAGGGCACCTATTTGCATATGAATCAGGTTTAACTAGTTTGCCTCACCAAAGATCGGGTAAGGGCTCGAAATAACATCGAGGAGAAGGTGTTAGGCACTTTCGAGGTCCACAATTGTGGGTCCCGGCCGAACTCGAATTATATGAATTAGTCAGATAAACAAAGATAGAGAGAAAACAAGAAGTTTGGGAGGTTTTATTATCAAAAGACTTTGAATAAATACAAACACTTGATTCAAAGATAAGATGGGGGGTCCTAGGTTTTTAGCCTAAAGGATTACCCGGTGCAACATAAATAATACTTCGTAACTCCCTCGAGATGGGGTGTTACTCGAATTATTCAGCGGGCACAGACTATCATCTCCTGCTACTCGATTACTATCTTTAAGTTTTTACCTAAAGAGCACTAGTCAATTCAAAATCGCGCCTTATGTGTGAACTACCCATCCCATGCCTATGGTCCAAGAGGCATTTGGACCTCTATCTTAGGTGGTTCTAGACTTGAATTAGATTTCTCAAAAATGTTAAAACTAGGCGTCAAGTCAAAAAAATAGGAATGCTAATTAATCCACTTAGGCTCACATTAGCCTCCACAATGAGATAAACAAATGCACGCAAGCAGATTTTACATATTCGGCGATTTTCAGAATTGAAGGGATTGCAGCTGTTAAACTCTATAGGCATAGTTCCTAGATGATCTGATTCAGATACGTAAGCCATTTTTTTTAGGCCTAGGATTTCTAAAGTACATGTTGGTAAGTACCAGGTGCTGCTAAACTGTTTATTACAAATTATCAGTTAACAAATCTATAGGCATGATCTCTAAGTGATTTATACAATAAGGAACAGTGGGACTTACTAACAATAATCGAAATTATTACACTTCCTAATAATCGTGTGGATAGACAATAAAATAACGTTTGAAAAGCGAGTAGTGATATCTTATAGGCATGATTTCTAAAGCCTGGAAATTGGAACTGATTTTATACAATTAACTCTTATAGGCATGCTTTCTAAAAATTGACAGTTGGAACCGATTTTACACATTTAGCTCCTATAGGCATGATATCTATTGAGAAGATTAAGGAGAAGTTAGAAAATATTTCCTATAGGCATGCTGCCTAGCAACACATAACAACAAACATAAGAATAGGGAGAATACTTACGCATTGACAACATGCTAATTATGTGAGTGAGTGATTCCCTAATGACATGATTTCTAAATGTGCACAAAGAGATTCACATATAACCAAATAGATCACACAAATCCTATGAACATGCTTTCTACCCTTTTCAAGCAAGTATTAGGAGATACCCATTTCCCAATTTCATTATTACCCCAATTGTTATTACAGAATTATTACAGACCCAAGAATGAAATAAAATTACAAAGTGATACAAATAAATATAGTAGGCCCAAGACAGGCCCAAAAGATACCCAGCGCTGCTAGGCCTTCAACTAAGCTTTTTCTCAACACAGATCTCAGCATAGCCCAGAAACCATAGGAGAACTCGAACCAAACCCAACAACCATGGTTTGATCATAGGAGCCAGGAAAACAATCACTTACATAAGTCAATTTGCACATTCAGTAGGCAGAAAGAGGGGCAGAATTGAGTAGTAAGGAAAATGGCCAAAGAACCTCAGGCCCTAGTGTGTCAGAGTTCACAAGGGTCTCAAAGTGGACCCCGAGCAGTGCTCACACTAGGGAGGTTAATATAGAAAGCTTTAGTGGCCTTGGCTTTCATCCAGCCAAGAATTATAGATTTAGAATTGGGTAAACAACCATTGAAAATAGTAGTCAAATAATAGAGTTTGAAGGAGTGCAATTTCCATTCTAGAAACAGGCATTGCAAAAGTGATCATATAATGAACATATCAACACAGAGGGTACACAAACTCAAGAGACAGGTTAATGTTGCAAGTCCACACTTAGCACATTGGGGCAGGGTACATCTGTAAGAAGCAAATGAGGATTATGGCTTCTGGGATTACAAATAAATAAGCAAGGGAGCATTAGGCCAGTAAGACAAACAAATAACTTAACAGGTTCAAGTCTAAGGGTCAGATTATGCTACACCAGGGTTAAACAGTGCAACTCATACCAACAAGGCAAACAATATCATATGTTATAGGGGACACAAGTTAAGAAACTAGTCTAAAATGTAACTAGAACCTAGGGAATACAGAGTTGGGCAGGGTAAGGACGTACTAGGTGATAGAATGATCATAGGAGAAAATATTAGCTAGACTGAGGGTTTAATCATAGATTAGGGAATATCAATGAGACAAATAAGTTACTATAATATCCAGGACAAGGCATAAGACACACGAATGTCATATTACCAGTTTTAACACTCATAGTACCAATACATTAAGCTAAACGAACTTCAAACAGTCTAAATTGCTTAAGTTAAACACAAATACATTTTAGAAATGACAATTTAGGCATGAGAAAATGCTAGAGAGATTCATATCATAAACAAAATTAGGCATAGAGGTAGTCTAGAAAACACCTTAGGTTATGCAATGACATGAATATGCTAATCAGGAACATAAGAGAATGAACATTACAAAGGTTGAGAACTAACTAGTTACTGATCGACAAGTAGAAAAACAAGAAAATAATAGAGTCACTTTGAGTGTCAACAAAGTAGTATAACCCAGAACCTTAGATGCGTCAAGTTCCTAAGGGCTTCAAGGAATCCATGAAAATGCTCACACCCAAGGAAGGTCGAGAAAATAGGAATTCTGGTGGTCTTGGCTTTGAGCCGGCTAAGAGCAAAAATAGAACAAGATAATAAATGAACAACAGAGTGAAGATTCCTAGTTTTTAGTGGAAATTTTAGCGATTAAAAGTTTGTCCAAAAAGGGAAGGGGAATGGGTTTATATAGAAGTCAAAATTGAGAAAGCATATAAGGAAATAGTGTAATTTAAGCAAAAAACAAGGAAAAGAAACATACGAATCAATTTGAATCAATTTAAGAGAGAAGTCTGTAGACCCTAGTTTTTTTAGGGAAAGTGTAAATCAGCAGAATCCAAACAAAATCGAACTCACATAGTAGTATTGAAGGTATATAGACGAAATAGTGCTCAAAATCAGAGATTAGAACTATTTTGGTTCGATTTCGGAAGAGATAGCTTGCCATGTTTAGGCAAGCACCTAGGTAACACCACAAACGAACAACCAGTACCAAAAGGAGTCAAATATGGCAAGAACATGGCAATCAAATCCCATTTTTAGTGAGATTAGGAGAGGGATTTACGGGGAGGCGGCTAGGGTTTGGTTGAAGAAGAGAGGAGTGACAGAGAGAATAGGAGCGGCGGTCTCTATGAAACGAGGTAGGGTTTCTGGGGTTAGGTTAATTAAAAAAGGGGGGAAGGGACGATGGTCGTTGATCTTGAGAGATCAACGGCTGAGATAAAAAATTAGATAGAGCGGGTCGTTTAGAAGCGGGTCGCGATCGGGTATTAGTCATGGGTCGTTTGGCTTTGGCCGGTGTATTTGGGCTAAGTGTTTGAGTGTTTTGGGCCATTCATTTGGTCCGAAATTGGCTGTTGTTTAAATAGACAATATCTATCAAAAAATAAGTTATAAAAGTTATTCATAAATAATTTAAAATATTATGTAAGGCCCCGAAGAATTTTGCTAAGTAATTTAGAATTTCGAGGTGCCAGGTGGGCTAATTATAATATTTTTGTGCTATAAATATGATATAAACGAATTGGATTTGGTAAATAAGTGTATAAGTCATAAAATAAGTATTGTGGGGTCCAAGGAGAGGCCTAATGTAGGGCCCCGGGATAATATTTCGCTAAGTAATTTAAGGTTTTGTGGTGTCAAGGTAGGTAATACATTGTACTTTCGGAGTTTTCGGATTGAACGATGCGCAGAGGAGTTGAAACGTTTTCATCGCAGATAGACCAGGCTTTAGGTTGATAAAGCATGGATAAAGCCAGGCCAGACCAGGCTTTAGGTAGATAAAGCCCAGGTAAAGCCATGCTAGACCAGGCTTTAGGTAGATAAAGCCTGGCCAGACCAAGCTTTAGGTAGATAAAGCCTGGATAAAGCCAGGTCTGAAATGTTGGACTATCTATTTTTCTATCTTTATGATCCGACCCCAGACCCATATAAAACACATCCCCCCTTGAGAAATTCTTGCTTCTATGTCGTTCCATGCTATTACCATATCGTTGTGCTACTTGAGTATATGAGTTATGATCGTTATGTTCCTTCTTCAACTATGTGTGCGATACTTGTATATGATAGGTGTGGTAAAAGTGAAAGATTGGAATGGCATGAAATGTGAATCAAAATGTTGTAATGATATGAAATGTGAGTAAAGAGATGGTAATGATATGAAATACGAATCAAGGGGTTGAATTGATATGAAACATGAATTAATGGATTAGATTGTTATGGAATATGGATTAAAGGAAGGATTGTTGTGAAATATGAATCAAAGGATTCTAATGATATGAAAGATGAATCAAAGAATGATATGTGTTAGGGATCAAAAAGGTTAAAACTTATCAAAGTGATCTAAAATATCTATGAATTGACCAGGAGAATGTCCTAGGGGTGAGATGGTGTCAGGACCCGAAATCCCACCTTCGGGCCATGATTGCGTCTAACGTTGAACCCGCTAGACAAGCCAATGTTTGAACTGAATAAAACTCATTAACAACAAATACGGACAGGATAACTAAAATACAACATAGCACTTTCGAAATGAAACCCATAAACAACTCCCAGAACTGGTGTCACATACTCACGGACTATCTATGAGATTACTACAAACAAAAGGTCTGAAATAAATACATAAGA
>ML279921.1:6983-52783 GCA_005239495.1 Nicotiana undulata | reverse complement strand
CAGGTGCGGAATCACTGAAGGTTTTCTGCCCGTTTCAACATCGTTTTGCTCAATTTCATTCCAATTTGACCTCAACCACTTCATGGCATCATTTTCCTGCAAATAGAGCAATTATACACTGATAGCAACCTCAAATATCCATTGAGCAACACAAAATCTACTGAAAAGAGGCCAAAATGAGTGGTAAAATCGCCATTCATCACTATTCCTTTCGCTCAGAAGTAATACTTCTTCAAATGGATGGCATTCCATCTTGTTGGTAAGATCCTGCCGTCCATAACTTCCAGCTCATAAGCGCCTTTCCCAGAGATGCCTCGGACTTTGTAGGATCCTTCCCAGTTGGGATTTAATTTTCCCGCACCAGCTTCTTTTGTTGATTGAAAGACTTTTTTGAGGACGAAGTCCCCAATCTTGAAGTATCTAAGGTGAGCTTTTCAGTTGTAATAACGCTCTATGATTTGTTTTTGAGCTGCCACACATATCAGCGCGACTTCTCTTCTTTGTTCGAGCAAGTCCAGATTAGTCCTCAACTCGTCGCTGTTTGTATCTTCCGTGGCTGTTGTAAACCTTATGATTGGTTCGCCAATCTCCAGCAGTATTAAGGTTTCTGAGCCATAGACAAATGCGAATGGAGTCTCTCCTGTGGCTATTTTTGAAGTTGTTCTGTAAGCCCATAGTACTGCTGGTAATTCATCAGGCCAATTTATCTTGGCTTTCTCTAACCGTTTCTTTAGGTTGTTGATGATGACTTTATTCGTTGATTCAGCTTGCCCATTAGCCACGGGATGATAAGGCGTTGAAGTAATCCGTTTGATTTTCCAGCTTTCGAAGAATTCTGTGATTTGCGAGCCTATGAATTGTGGGCCATTATCACATACGATCTCCTTTGGTATTCCAAAAAGGCATATTATATTTCGCCATAAGAAGCTTTTAACTTCTTTTTCTCGCACCTGTTTGAAAGCTTCTGCCTCTACCCATTTTGTAAAATAGTCGGTTAGTACTAGTAAGAACCGTACCTTTCCTTTAGCTTCATGAAGGGGTCTTACTATATCCATGCCCCACTTCATGAACGGCCATGGTGATATTATTGGGTGCAGTAGTTATGCTAATACGACACCTTTTACATTAGAAGAACCATCAATAAATAAGGTCCACAGACCCGGATTAACACAGTTAAAGAGGTGTAACTCTTTTTCCACTTCAGCGACAATGCTATTACTAAATTCCGCGACAAAATCAACTAAAATTTGAGACTTTATTGCAATCCTAGGATGATATATTATGTCATGCTCGCTCAATTCTATGGCCCACTTAGCTAATCTTCCTGATAGTTCTTGTTTATGCAGTATATTTCTTAATAGATTTGGACCACTCGGAGTCGGATACTCGTGGCAAGAGCTTGATATTTGGTTGAGTAGCGCAGTCAAGGTAAGTGGCTTGCCTAACTCTTTGTTGGGGACTTTCCCTTAGGCATTTTAAACTGGTTTTTCTCACTATGAGGACACCGTGTACGTGAGGTGACGAGTGCGTGCACGAGTCATTTTTACTAAAATTCCACTGTTCTCCATGGCATATCTCATTTTCATTCCTATATTACGGCTTACTGTTTAAACTGAGTAGTTGACTTAGGATTTAAACATGTCTACTTGACTTACCTGATTTTTCACTTAATTGCTAATAATTGAGCCATGCTTAGGCAATTCTACCCTATTCTGTCTACTATTTTTCCTAAATTGTTTAATTACGATGCGTCCGACATACATTCTGCGTTGCATATTTCAATTGGGACTACGGACCGAGATCCGGGAGCTTTTCCCCTGTACTGCATAGCATATTTAAATTGGGACTACGGGCCGAGAACCAGGAGCTTTTCCCCTGTACTACATTGCATATTTAAATTGGGACTACAGACCGAGATCCGGGAGCTTTCCCCTATATTGCATTGCATGATTTATGTTGAGTTATATGCTGTGCTGAGCCGATAATTTCTTTTACTCACTTATCCAAGTTTTTCCTAAATTTCTGCTTATTATTAATTCTACTGATTTTTCACTGTACAACCTTATAACTGTCTTATTATGTATTCAAACTCAGTAGAGCCTCAACCTGACCTCGTCACTACTTGACTAGGGTTAGGCTTGGCACTTACTGAGTACCGAATGTGGAGTACTCACACCCTTTCCTGCGCATGTTTTCCCCATGTGCAGATCCAGGTACCGGTACACAGCGTTTCGACTAGGAGTACATGAGTAGCATTTTCGGAGACCGCGAGGTAATTCTGCCGCGTCCGTAGAATCCCACGTGTCCCTGTCTACTCTATTACAGACTTAGTAGATAGTCAGATATACATTTCTTATTTCCGTTATATAGATCTTACTTGTGTAAAGCTTGTGATTGTGATATTCCGGGTTTTGGGAAAAGTAAAAGTTATAGCAGCCGAGCGGCTAGCTCATAGTATTATTGTTTCTTTATTGTTTCTATCTCTATTTTGTCTTACTTCTGAAATTGTTAGGCTTACCTAGTCGTAAAGACTAGGTGCCGTCGCGAGACTGTTCGGAGGGTAAAACGGGTCGTGACAAGTTGGTATCAGAGCGTCTAGGTTCATAGAAGTCACAATCACAAGCCGGTTTATTAGAGTCTCGCGGATCGGTGCGGAGACACCTGTATCTATCTTCGGGAGGCTATGTAACTGTAAAGAACAATCATACTTCTTGGATTCCCTTATCGTGCTAGTTACTGTCATCAAAACTCTTAAACTCTATTCTATTCTTGCTTATAGATGGTTCGTACTCGTACCGGATGTATGGATGACTAGGCACCCGAACCCCCAGTTAGAGCCACCATAGGCAAGGGCCGAGGCAGAGGACGATCACGCGGTGCAGCCCAAGCACCGGCTAGAGCAGAGGCAGAAGATCCCCCAGCAGCTACAATTGGAGGGGAACCGGAGGTTCCTGCTATTACTCCAGCCCTCCAGGAGACCTTGGCTCAGTTCGTGAGCACCTTCAGTACTCTGTCTCAGGCGAGATTACTTCCGATAGCCCCAGCTACATCCCAGGCCGGGGGAGGGGAACAGACTCCCGAAGACCGTACTCCTAAGCAGAGGGTTCATATGGGGCAGGTTCCAGAGTATATCCCCATGCCCCCAGCAACTCCAGTTCAGCATGAGACTAGGATAGATGTTCCTGGGGCAGAGCAACTCCGACTTGAGAGGTACAAGAAGTACCATCCACCTGAGTTCAGCGGACTAGCTTCAGATGACGCCTTGGGTTTTCTTGAGGGGTGCCATTGCATTCTCCGCACTATGGGTATTGTGGAGATGAGTGGGGTCTCATTCACTAATTTCCAGCTGAGGGGAGCATTTTATCAGTGGTGGCGTGCTTTTGAGTTGAGCAGTTCGGACGAGGCAACTTCACTTACTTGGGCTCAATTCTCAGAGATGTTCCTACTTGTGTTTGTCCCTCAAAGCCTCAGGGATGCTTGGCGTGCAGAGTTTGAGCAGTTACGCCAGGGTGCTATGACTTTGTCAGAGTATGCAGTCCGTTTCAGTGATTTGGCTAGTCATGCACCAGCTTTGGTTGCCACCGTCAGAGAGAGGGTTCGTTGTTTTATTGAGGGACTCCATCCCAGCATTCGGACTAGTATGTCCAGAGAACTGGAGACACATATCACTTACCAGCAGGCCGTGAGCATTGCCCGGAGGATTGAGAGTATGTTAGCCCGGGACAGGGAGGAGAGAGAGGCTAAGAGGTCTCGAGAGACTGGTCATTTTTCAGGAGCCCGTGCACCAGCAGCACGCTATGGTAGGGGTTTTATGAGTCGCCCTGTTCATTCAGCTCTTCCAGCAGCCAGTGGTATTCCAGCTCCTTCTAGACCTTAGGATCCTTATTATGCACCACCAGTATCTCAGGTGCCTCCTACTCGAAGTGCTATCACCGGCCAGTCCAGTAGGCCAGTTCAGATCAGCATCAGCCGCCACGTCCTCCGATGGGTTGTTTCGAGTGTGGTGACCCTTGTCATATGATCAGGGATTGCCCCAGAGCTAGGAGGGGTGCACCACCTCAGACTTATCAGGTTCCACATCTTCCACCAGGTCCCCCATCCATAATTCCAGCCCCAACTGCTACCCCACCATCTCAGGCAGCTCGAGGTGGAGGTCCCTAGAGGGGGAGGTCAGGCTAGATATTATGCTCTTCCAGGCCATTCTGAGGCCATTGCTTCAGACTCAGTCATTGCAGGTATTGTTCCCGTTTTTCATAGGGATGTGTCAGTATTATTTGGCCCAGGGTCTACATATTCGTATGTGTCTTCTTATTTTGCTTCACATCTGGGGGTATCTCGGGATTCTTTGAGTTCCCCCGTTTATGTTTCTACTCCTGTGGGAGTTTCTCTTGTTGTGGACCGCGTATATCGGTAGTGTTTGATAGTCATCAGTGGTTTTGAGACCAGGGCTTATTTATTATTACTCAGTATGGTAGATTTTGACGTTATATTGGGTATGGACTGGTTGTCTCCCTACTATGCTATTCTTGATTGTCACACCAAGACCGTGACGCTGGCTATGCCAGGATTACCGAGGTTAGAGTGGAGAGGTTCCTTAGAGTACACTCCCCGCCGAGTCATTTCTTTTCTTAAGGCCCATCGGATGGTTAAAAAGGGGTGTGATGAGTATTTGGCTTATGTGAGGGATACTAGTGCGGAGACCCCTACAGTTGAGTCCGTCCCCATTGTTAGGGACTATCCTGACGTCTTTCTAGCTGATCTTTCGGGTATGCCGCCCGACAAAGACATTGATTTTGGCATTGATTTGTTGACGGGCGCTCAGTCCATTTCCATTCCTCCCTATCGCATGGCTCCTCCTGAGTTAAAGGAGTTGAATGAGCAGTTACAGGAGTTGCTTGACAAAGGTTTCATCAGGCCCAGTGTATCACCTTGGGGTGCTCTGGTGTTATTTTTGAAGAAAAATGATGGTTCGATGCGTATGTGCATTGACTACCGGCAGCTGAACAAGGTGACAGTGAAGAACAGGTACCCATTGCCCCGCATTGATGATTTATTTGACCAGTTACAGGGTGCTAGGGTGTTCTCCAAGATTGATCTTTATTCAGGTTATCATCAGTTGAAGATTCGGGAGCCGGATATCCCAAAGAATGCCTTCAGGACCAGGTATGGACACTATAAGTTCCTTGTTATGTCATTCGGGCTGACCAATGCCCCAGCGACCTTCATGCACCTGATGCACATCGTATTTCGGCCGTATCTTGATACTCTCATCATCGTGTTCATTGATGACATTCTGGTATATTCTCGATCCTAGGAGGACCATGAGCAGCATTTAGGGACCGTACTTCAGACATTGAGGGAGAGGAAGTTGTATGCCAAATTTTCTAAGTGTGAATTTTGGCTCGATTCTGTGGCATTCTTAGGCCATGTGGTATCTTCAGATGGGATCAAGGTAGATCCGAAGAAGGTAGAGGCGGTGCAGAGTTGGCCTAGACCGTCTTAAGCTACTGAGATCCGCAGTTTCCTCGGTTTGGTTGGGTATTATAGTCGTTTTGTGGAGGGATTTTCATCCATTTCAGCACCCATGACCAGATTGACCCAGAAGGGTGAACCTTTTATATGGACTGAGGAGTGCGAGGAGAGCTTTCAAAATCTCAAGACAACCCTGACTACAGCTCCAGTGTTAGTATTACCCAGCGGTTCAGGGTCTTATACGTTCTATTGTGATGCTTCGAGGATTGGTCTAGGAGCAGTGTTGATGCAGGACGGTAGGGTGATTGCCTATGCGTCCAGACAGTTGAAGGTGCACGAGAAGGACTACCCTGTGCATGATCTTGAGTTGGCAGCGATTGTTCACGCCCTGAAGATATGGCGTCATTATTTATATGGTGTTCCCTGTGAGATATTCACGAATCACCGGAGTTTGCAGCACATATTCAAGCAGAAGGATCTTAATTTGCGCCAGCGTAGGTGGTTGGAGTTACTCAAGGATTATGACATCACTATATTATACCACCCGGGGAAGGCCAATGTGGTGGCCGACGCCTTGAGTCGCCGGGCGGAGAGTTTGGGTAGTTTGGCATATCTTCGTGCAGCAGAGAGGCCCTTAGCCTTGGATGTTCAGTCCCTAGCCAGTCAGTTCGTGACGCTGGATATTTATGAGCCTCACCGGGTATTTGCTTGCGTTGTTGCTTGATCTTCTCTTTATGACCGTATTCGGGAGTGCCAGTATGATGATCCCAACCTTCGGGCTCTTCAGGATAGAGTCCGACAGGGTGATGTCAGGGATGTGACTGTAGGTGATGACGGCGTGATGAGGATGCAGGGCCAGATTTGTGTGCCCAACGTAGATGGACTTCGGGAGTTGATTCTTGCGGAGGCCCCGAGCTTGCGGTATTCCATCCATCCGCGTACCGCGAAGATGTACCAGGATCTGAGTCAGCACTATTGGTGGCGGAGGATGAAGAAGGATATATCGGAGTTTGTAGCCAAGTGCCTCAACTGTCAGCAAGTCAAATGTGAGCATCAGAGACCGGGATGATTACTTCAGCAAATTAGGCTTCCAGAGTGGAAATGAAAGCGGATCACCATGGACTTTGTGGTTGGACTTCCTCGGACTTTGGGGAAGCATGATGCTATTTGGGTGATTGTGGACCGGCTGACCAAATCAGCCCATTTCATCCCAATGTTGACTAATATTATTCTGAGAGGTTGGCCCAGATCTACATTCGAGAGATAGTCCGGTTGCACGGTGTACCGGTGTCTATCATATCAGATCGAGGTCCTCAGTTCATCTCGCACTTCTGGAGAGCCTTGCATAGTGAGTTGGGTACCAAAATTGATCTCAGTACAACATTTCACCCCCAGACGGACAGACAGTCCGAGCGCACGATTCAGATTCTTGAGGATATGCTCCGTGCCTGTGTGAATGATTTTGGAAGGTTGTGGGATCGATTCTTGCCTTTTGCAGAGTTTGCTTATAACAGCAGTTACCAGTCCAACATTCAGATGGCGCCGTTTGAGGCATTGTATGGTAGGCGGTGTAGGTCTTCAGTGGGACGGTTTGAGCCGGGCGAGGCCCGATTGTTGGGTACAGATTTAGTCCAGGATGCCTTGGACTAGGTGAAGGTGATTCAGGAGAGACTTCACACCGCTAGTCCAGGAAGAAGAGTTATGCGGACCGGAGAGTTCGTGACTTGGCATTTATGACTGGTGATCGAGTTTTGCTTCGGGTATCGCCTATGAAGGGCGTCATGAGATTCGGGAAGAAGGGTAAGATGAGTCCGAGGTTCATTGGCCCTTTTGAGGTGTTGCAGCGGGTTGGGGAGGTTGCTTATTGTTGGCCTTGCCTCCCAACCTAGTAGGTGTTCATCCGGTATTCCACGTTTCCATGCTCCAGAAGTATCACGGGGATCCGACTCATGTTTTGGATTTTAGCTCAGTCCAGTTGGACAAGGATCTATCATATGTTGAGGAGCCTATGGCTATATTGGACAGGCAGGTCAGGAGGCTCAGATCGAAGAATATTGCCTCAGTCAAGGTTCAGTGGAGGGGTCATCTGATCGAGGAGGCTACTTGGGAGACCGAGCAGGATATGCGGAGTCAGTACCCTCATCTTTTCGCAGCTTCAGGTATGTTTCTATACTCGTTCGAGGACGAACGATTTTCTTTAGAGGGGGAGAATGTAAGGACCCGGTCGGTCGTTTTGATAATTAACGCCCCGATCCCCTAATAAGTGCTTCTCCCCTGTCTATTTATGCTATTGAAACTTTTCGGAGCGTTGCGTGGTGAAATTCGGAGTGATTTTGGAAATATAGTCCTTTAATGTGAATTTTAACTTTAGAAATCGGACCGTAGCTAGAGATGTTTGAATACGGATCCGGAATGGAATTTCGTCAACTCCGTTAGCTCCGTTAAGTGATTTCGGGGTTAGGAGCGTGTTCGGATTGTGTTTTCGAGGTCGGTTGTGGATTTAGGCTTGAATTGGCGAAAGTCAGAATTTCGACGATTTCGGCCGATAAGAGAGATTTTGATATCAGACTCGGTATGGATTTTTGAAAGCGACAGCAATTCCAAAATGTCATTTTTGACCTGTGTGCAAAATTTGAGGTCATTCGGATAAGTTTAGATGTGGTTCGGCGTCGAATGTGGATTTATGAAATTTCCTAAGTTCTTAGGCTTGAATCCATGCATATTTGACAATTTTGATGTTATGAGGTATGTTTTTAAGGTTCTACCAAGTTTGAATAAGGTATTTGGGTCAGTTGGAATGTTTGGTTGGGGTCCCGGGGGCCTCAGGGTTGTTTCGGATGCCCAACGGGTGCATTTGGACCCTTTAGGACTGCTGAACCAGACCTGTTTCTGGTGTCTTGCACCTGCGATGGCTTTTCCGCAGGGTGCGGACACGCAGGTGCGGAGGGCTAGTTCGCGGGTGCGGTCTGAGGGGGGGTGGCCAGTGGTCGCAGGTGCGACCTGGGTTCCGCAGGCGCAGAACCGCAGGTGCAGCCACGTGACAGCAGGTCCGGCCCCAGGCTTCTTAAGTGATTTCTGCACCTGCGATGAAATTTCCGCAGGTGCGATCCTAGAAGCCGCAGGTGCGAAAGCCCTGGGCTGTTTATACCAAAAATCGGAAGGTTGAATTTCATAACTCCAAAATCAATTGTGAGCTCAGGATTAGACGATTTTCAGTGGGATTCAAAGAGGAGGATCATAGGTAACGTTTTCTAACCTTAATCCATTGTTATACCATTAATATCTATCAATTTCCTTAATCTAATCAATGAAAATGGGTGAAAAACCATGAAATTAGGGTGAAACTTCCCCAAGTAAAAATTTGAGGATTTAGGGAGATTTTGACATCGGATTTTGATGATTCTTGTTCGGGTGAGTTCGTGAGTGAATGGGTGTTCGGAAAATATAACTTTTACCCGATTCCGAGACGCGGGTCCAGGGGACCTTTTGGGAGAATTTCCTAATTTCGTGTATTAGCTTCGAATTTCATAGCTATTTTGTTTCCTTGAAATGATATTTACACTATGCAATCAAATTGAATAGATTTGGGCCGCCCGGAGTCGGATACTCGTGGAAAGAGCTTGATATTTGGTTGAGTAGCGCAGTCAAGGTAAGTGGCTTGGCTAACTCTGTGTTGGGGACTTTCCCTTTGGCATTTTAAACTGATTTTCTCACTATGAGGACACCGTGTACGTAAGGTGACGAGTGCGTGCACGGGTCATTTTTACTAAAATTCCACTGTTCTCTCCATGGCATATCTCATTTTCATTCCTATATTACGGCTTACTGTTTAAACTGAGAAGTTGACTTAGGATTTAAACATGTCTACTTGCCTTACCTGATTTTCCATTTAATTGCTAATAATTGAGCCATGCTTAGGCAGTTCTACCCTATTCTGTCTACTATTTTTCCTAAACTGTTTAATTACGCTGCGTCCGACATACATTCTGCGTTGCATATTTAAATTGGGACTACGGACCGAGATCCGAGAGCTTTTCCCCTGTACTGCATAGCATATTTAAATTGGGACTACAGACTGAGATCCGGGAGCTTCCCCCCTGTATTGCATTGCATATTTAAATTGGGACTACAAACCGAGATCCAGGAGCTTTCCCCTGTATTGCATTGCATGATTTCTGTTGAGTTATATGCTGTGCTGAGACGATAATTTCTTTTACTCACTTCTTCCAGTTTTTCCTAAATTTCTGGTTATTATTAATTCTACTGATTTTTCACTGTACAACCTTATAACTGTCTTATTATGTTTTCAAACTCAGTAGAGCCTCAACCTGACCTCGTCACTACTTGACTAGGGTTATGCTTGGCACTTACTGAGTACCAAATGTTGAGTACTCACACCCTTTCCTGCGCATGTTTTCCCCATATGCAGATCCAGGTACCGGTACACAACATTTCGGCTAGGAGTACCTGAGCAGCATTTTCGGAGACCACAAGGTAATTCTGCCGCGTCCGCAGAATCCCACGTGTCCCCGTCTACTCAATTACATACTTAGTAGATAGTCAGATATACATTTCTTATTTACGTTGTATAGACCTTACTTGTGTAAAGCTTGTGATTGTGATATTCCGGGTTTTGGGAAAAGTAAAAGTTATAGCAGACGAGCGGCTAACTCATAGTATTATTGTTTCTTTACTGTTTCTATTTCTGTTTTGTCTTACTTCTGAAATTGTTAGGCTTACCTAGTCGTAGAGACTAGGTGCCATCGCGAGACCGTTCGGAGGGTAAAACGGGTCGTGACAGTAGCATTCTTTCTCGTTGAAACCTGTCTACAAATTCACGGAGTAGTTCCGTGTCTCCTTGTTTTATTTTAAATATGTCCTCCATTCTTTTCTCCACTTTTTGCGCACCGAAGTGTGCTTTTATGAAGGAATCTGCGAGCTCAGCAAAAGAATCAATAGAGTTTTCAAGGAGAAGAGAATACCAGGTTAGCGCTCCTTTGGTAAGCGTTTCTCCAAACTTTTTGACTAAGACTGACTCAATTTCTGTTTTGTCAAGTCGTTACGCTTAACTCCAATCGTAAAAGAAGTCACATGGTCTCGTGGGTCAGTTGTTCCGTCGTATTTAGGAACATCAGGCATTTTGAACTTCTTGGGAATAGGAAGGGGTGCTGCGCTTGGTTTCCAGGGTTGTTGAGAATATCTATCAACGTCAATGCCTTTGATAATAGGTGGCACTCCAGTAACTTGTTCGATTCGATTGTTTTGTTCCTTCATCTATTTCTGCAAGGTTAGTAATAAAGTTTGCAATTCAGAGCTACTAGACATACCTGGTCTCGTTTCGAGAGATTCATTAGGAGTATCTCCCCTTCCTGAGTTTGCCAACCCAAACTGAGGATTTTCCACAGTGATGGTATTATTGGGGGGTGGTGTTGATGGTGCAGGTGATGCTGTTGGTAACCCCCTTGCAAATTCTTGCAAAGCCTGGCTCACATACTCTGCAATCATTTGCTTTACTTGATCTTGTTCTACTGTTTGATCATTACCATTGTTATTGTTGTTGGATATTTCTGAGGATTGTTCCCTTGAATCTCGAGGGGTTCCTACAGGTGATGGAGTTCCATCCCTTTGTTGGTTATTATCGTTGGGGTTCGACATAGTTCAGAGGATATTGCTTGAAAAGTAAACAAAGATTATCAGATTACCGCTAACAGAACCAATTTGTTTAACCAAAGAATCAGATTCTTTGACCAAAGCTAATTTTAGGATAAACGCGGGTTTCTGATAACCAAAGAGATGTTGATATTTATGAATAAGTAAGTAAATAGAAAATACTAAGATGTGCAGAAAGTAAAGTGTATTATGATTGTCGCTCGAATGCCCTTACAAGTTATATTTTCTTCCCTTATTTAGGGAGTTTCTTAATATAAGGTCTACGTTTTACAATGATCACTCATTAATGATTAATTATGACATTAATGTAACGTTGCAAAGAATAACAGTAACTGTTGCGTGAATGTTGTGTAACGTGTGAATCATTAATTGAAGATTTTTGAATCTGCCCGTAGCTCTATCCGGATTCATTTCGACCGTGTCTCTTCCTTGTCTCAATCAGGTTGAGTCTCCCGTAGCTAATTACCTCGTAGGTATATTGCGTCGTGCCTCTTTGACCCGCACCTCTTTATAGAAAACCTGTCTCTTCCTAGCTCCACGTAGCTGACTGAGTCATCAAGAATTATCATACGTGTGAAGCTCTTTTTTACCAATACAATCATATTTGTGAACATATCTTCGCAAATGCGACACATGCGGCTGGGTAAAAGAGGGAAAAATGGGGACTTAGGTGATTTTACACCATATCTCAACCCTAAACACTCTAGAGGCGATTTTGTAAGAGACGTTTCTTCCCAAAATCATTGGTAAGCAACTTTAATAAATTTCTTTTCAATTACCCATTACTTTTCATGTGTTTACGACATCTAAACTAGGATTTTCATGGTAGAAATTGGAAAATTTGTAAAATTAAGATTTAGACCTCAAATTGAGGTCATATTTTGAAACAAATCAGATAACTAGGCTCGGGACTGAATGTGTAATCGAGTTTTGGTTTGAACATCAAGTTTTGACCAAGCGGGCCCGAGGTTGACTTTTTAAAAAATGATCAAAATTGAACCATTTTTATTTATTTATGTGTAGTTTCTAAAGCTTATTTTGAACTGTTTGATCGATAATTTTCTAGATTTGTTTGGTTTGGAGGCTTGTTCAAAAGGCAAAGTTGTAGTTGATTGATTGGTTTGGTTGCGAAGTGAGGTAAGTGTCGTAGTTAATTGACTTGAGGGATTAGGACTTGTTGGTCTACTTGCTACGTATATTATGTGTGGGAATGACGTATATATGAGGTGACGAGTACATATGCGTTGTTATTAGGTTAAAGTATGCAGGTGAGAATTATTTCTTTGTTCTAGGTTATTTTTTGACTGTGTTCTCCATGCTTAGGTTAGATTGTTACTTTTAACTATTCGCCTCATATTTATTGTTTATGTTGAGGATGTTGGGAATTGTGAAAGTTGAATTTGTTATCACGATACTATAATTGAAGAGAAATTATTTCCCGTCTTGTATTTGTTATTTGGAATTGTAGTGTTGCTTGGTGATGAAGAGTGAAAAGCACAAAGGGTGTTGCCGTGCATTATTTGCATTCATTATCATATATTGAGAGGTTGTGAGGATTGAAACACGAAGGGTGATGCCGTGTCGGAGAGTAAAAGCACGAAGGGTGATGCAGTGCCATTTCATTTATGATATTACATGTTGAGGACGGGAGTAAAAGCACGAATGTCGTGCCATTTTTATTCCATTGCCTTTTTTGATTCCCTGATTGGCGATTTACTTGGTTACATTATTGTTTATTTCAGAAGATGTTATTTGGTGATATATATATATATATATATATATATATATATATATATATATATATATATATATATACACACACACACACACACATGATTTTTATGTAGGTATCTTGTTATAGCCTCATCACTATCTCATCGAGATTAGGCTCGACACTTACGGAGTACCTTGAGTCGGTTACTCATGCTACATTTCTACACTTCTTGTGCAGATACTGGTATGGATCCCAACAGTGTTTAGAGGTTCTCTGCTCAGATCATATTTGCATTGGAGACTTGAGGTAGAGTTGCTGGTGTTCGCCAACCTTGAAGTCCCCCTCCATTTCCTATCTTTATTTTTATTTCATTCGAACAGTTGTATTTATTTCAAACTATACTTATATATCTAGTTGCTCATGTATTGGTGCCACCAGAGTTCTGGGATTAAGTTAGACCGTGTAATGTTATGGGTTTATATCATGTATTTCAATTTTAATGATCGTTAATAGTTGTTATTATTCTCTTTTGAACTGTTTAATTAATTAATTGGTTAATTAATATTGGCTTGCCTCGCAAGTGGACCTTAGGCGCCATCACGATCCCAACTTTGAGATTCTGGATCGTGACAATATAAAAAACATATAACTAAAATAACATTTGTGATAGAATATAAAACCGAATCTCCCTATAGGCAAGAAAAGTGAGTTCAAGATTGTGAATATAGTGTAGTTGAAACATGTCAAGATGATGGGCTTCCTAATATTTTGTGGTCATATCTTTTTGGAGCCGAATGCGCACAGCTCAAAAGATTATAAATTAGAATTAAGCAACAACGTATTTTCCTAGTAAAGCTTGACAAGATAAGATGATCGACTTAACCAGTTTTATTATACTCCTTCTTTGCACATGTCTTTTTGATCTGATCAATTGTGTTGTAGCCTTTCTTTGCGCATATCTTGTTTCCAAGCTAGTTCATTTTTCACTTATCGACAAGTCTAAAGAGAAAATCAATCGATTCCCTCCTGGTCCAAAACAATGGCCGATTGTGGGCAACCTTTTTCAATTGGGGCAATTGCCTCACAGAGACATGGCTTCATTCTGTGACAAATATGGGCCATTGGTTTACCTCCGACTAGGTAATGTTAGTTAGAGATCCTTACACAAATAGCCGGTCAGATTCGTTATTTATTTTTCTTTGTCAGTATACATAAAGTTTACACTAATTATACATATATTATACATTTGTCGACTATTTTTAATTTAACTGGTTGGGAGGACAGCTATTTAGATTAATTTTTCATTTAATTATAGTTGTAATGATTGTGACGTCCACATTGATGGGCAAACACCCTTCTTATGGGCTTTATTAGTTAAATCTAACGGACTTTTACTTAGTATACCTACTCTTTTTTTTTTTACTGCAAACACTCATCTGCATGTTAAAGGCTTAATTTTTGTTTCGTTTCCTAACAATTATACCTTTCTTTATTTTGTTTCTACTATAGAATATTCAATTTTGTTTAAGATTAACAGATATTTGTATGTACGAAATCAAGTGTCTATTTGGTATGATTGGTCTTTGCTCTATAAATAGAGAAATTCTACACATGGAGTGGCTATTAAAAAGCCTGTAGTATATGTAGGAACTCGTTTGTGTTTTCTCAATAAAATGCAAGCAATATTTCTTTAAAAGAAAGTTATTTTTCACGCCTAAAAGCCCGTCTTTAATAATGTTGTCCCTATATTATGTATATTTTTTACTAACAGGTAACGTCGATGCTATCACCACCAATGATCCAGAAATCATAAGAGAAATACTTGTACAACAAGACGATGTTTTCGCGTCTAGACCAAGAACTCTTGCTGCTATTCATCTAGCATATGGTTGTGGGGATGTAGCATTGGCTCCTTTAGGACCAAAATGGAAGAGAATGAGAAGAATTTGCATGGAACATTTGTTGACAACCAAAAGGCTTGAGTCATTTTCAAAACATAGGGCAGATGAAGCTCAAACCCTAATTCAAGATGTTTGGACCAAGACACAAAAAGGAGAGACACTAAATTTAAGGGAGATTTTGGGTGCTTTTTCAATGAATAATGTGACTAGAATGTTACTTGGAAAACAATATTTTGGGGCTGAATCTGCTGGCCCACAAGAAGCAAATGAATTTATGCATATAACTCATGAATTATTTTGGCTTCTTGGTGTGATTTATTTAGGTGATTATTTACCTTTATGGAGGTGGATTGATCCTCATGGTTGTGAGAAGAAAATGAGAGAAGTGGAGAAAAGAATTGATGATTTTCATATGAGAATAATTGAAGAACATAGAAAGAAAAGTAAAAGTAATATTGATGAAGGTGAAATGGATTTTGTGGATGTTTTATTGTCTTTGCCAGGTGAAGATGAAGGAGATGGGAATGGAAAACAACACATGGATGATGTTGAAATTAAAGCTCTCATTCAGGTCTATTTTTTTAAATACAACTCTGTACGTAGCTAATAGTACCATTTATCTCAAACTATACTAGTATACTTGCATTCAGTATCTGCATAAAATGAATTACTACTACCACACACATGAGACTCCTAAACTTAACCCAATTTTTTTTTTTTTTTAAAAATAAAAAACTATTTCCATAACGACTTTTATATAATAAATTTAATTTTTACCTACCGACGATTTAAAGAATTTTAACACTATCACAGTATGTTGACATGTTGCAGTAAGTTACCTAATTTATTTTCAGGTTATTAATTACACTTATTATGGTTAGTTATACGTAATTATATTTTAGATGACTAGAATATTATTTTTTACACAATTAGTGTAAATAAATTAATCTCATTATATTACAGCTATAATAACATTAATGGTATTATATCATAAATGGAATGTCCAAGTTTATCCCTCTAAATATTTCAATTTTACCCTTCGTATACTTTTGGATTATCCCTACCTTCGTTTTTTAGTAAACCGTCTCCTATTTCCTTGACCTTAAACATGTAGAAAGCTTTTGTGTAGACTAAACGAATGTCACCTGTCAAAATACTTCGAGAAGAATGTACAAATGTATTTATATACTTTGAGCTATGATTTAAATATCTATCGTTATACTTCAAATTAAAGCTCGGTAAAGGTATGGATTGCTCCAAAAAAAAAAAAGATATTTCATATAGTGGTAGCATATTTTTTCTGAGACTCATTTTTTTCTTTTCTTTTTCTGTTTATTATAGGATATGATAGCTGCAGCGACTGATACTTCTTCTGTAACCAACGAATGGGCAATGGCTGAGGTGATAAAGCATCCCCACATCCTCAAGAAGATCCAAGAAGAACTTGACGTAGTTGTTGGATCGGGTCGAATGGTAACCGAATCCGACTTAGTTAATCTCAAATACCTTCGTTGTGTAGTACGTGAAACTTTCCGAATGCACCCTGCTGGTCCATTTCTAATTCCACACGAATCGATCCGAGATACTACGATCAACGGCTATTATATCCCGGCCAAGACACGTGTCTTCATCAACACACACGGTCTTGGTCGGAATACCAAGATTTGGGACAAAATAGATGAGTTTAGGCCAGAGAGACATTCGCCAGAAGATGAAAGCATGAGAGTCGAGATAAGTCACGGGGCGGATTTCAAGATTTTGCCATTTAGTGCTGGAAAAAGGAAGTGTCCTGGTGCTCCATTGGGTGTGAAGTTGGTGCTTATGGCTTTGGCTAGGTTGTTTCATTGCTTTGATTGGAGTCCACCAGATGGATTGAAACCTGAAGATATTGACACAAGTGAGGTTTATGGAATGACTATGCCTAAATCCAAGCCTTTGCTGGCTGTTGCTAGGCCTCGACTGCCTGCACATTTGTACCATTGCCACTCAATCAATTGAATATACAAACTAAAAGTGTGTTATTACTCAAATTATTATGTTACACCACATATTGAAATGACATTGGAATGGATATTTTTTTTAGGGGTGGATGTAGAATTCAAAAT
The DNA here is from genome assembly GCA_005239495.1 of Nicotiana undulata. Taxonomy (NCBI): domain Eukaryota; kingdom Viridiplantae; phylum Streptophyta; class Magnoliopsida; order Solanales; family Solanaceae; genus Nicotiana; species Nicotiana undulata. Next base: position 35,921 of record ML279921.1, on the reverse strand, counting down.
ATAGGAATTCAATAGCTTTTAGCTTAAAACACACGCACACACACACTCTGTGTATGTCACGATCCTAAATTTCCTCCGTAGGATGCCGTGACGACACTTAGTCTCTAAGACTAGGTAAGCCTAGCAAACATGCATAATAACTTGATTAATAATTAAGTCTCAACACAACATCTTTATAAAACAACTTTGCAACTTAACATATACAACTCCCGAGACCCGGCGAGATACAATTCGCAAGTTCCAAGTAGAAATACTGACAATCCTATACATCAATGTCTATATATGAAAAACATAATGAATAAAGAGATCTAGAGAGACGGGGAATCCGAGGCCTGTAGACGCCGGCAGGTACACCTTATAGTCTCCGCAACAGAAGTCTAGTTGATGTTTGGGCTGATAGGAAATACCTGGATCGGCACAGAAGAGTAGTATAAGTATACCGCAACGGTACCCAATAAATGCTAAGCCTAAGCTCGGTAGAGTAGTGACGAGGTTAGGTTAGCAACCTACTAAAAATAAATAAGAAAAACTGTACAAATAATTTAACAGTGCAATAAAAATAATAATGGAAATGAAACAAGTAAGGGGTACGCCAAAATTTAATTACACAGAATCAAGGTGGATAAGGAATCACGAAAGAAAGCAAAAAATGTTTAAGGCAAGGAAACAAACAACCAAACACAAATGAAGTAACAGAGGAATAACAATGGTCACTACTGAGGTACCGCCTCGTAGTTTGAAATCACAGAAGTAATCCACGATCTTTCCTTATATCGCTGCGGGAGCCTTTACATTTAGTTTTGAAAATCATTTCTCTGAAATAGAAACCCCCGTTTAGCACCTTATCACACCGCATGACTTCTAGTAGTTCCCTTACTAGCCACGCGTATCAAGCCAACCTTATCTCACCGTATGCGTTTCAACCCATAAACCTTATACCACCGCATCTGTATCAATATCACAATGTACCACAAATCGCACCTCAAGTGCCCAATATCACAAGTTGCTAAAGGAAATCAACAAATATAATATTCTCACAATAAGGAGTCCACGGCTCAGCCACAATGTACACAATGTCTTAATAATAACAACGAAAATGAATAACTCAATAGAATGATATTGCACAACTTAACTCTCAATAGGAATTACGACCTTTTAACTTAATACCAATTTCAACAACAAGATATTTCGATAATGACAACTTCAAGTAAGGTGTTCAACAATTAAATAATGAATACGGACTAAAGGAAACAAGAACTTCAACTAAACATGTAGAACAATTAGCAAGTAAGAGATAAGACAAGTAAAGCATGTGAAATTATACTACTGATGATGAAGATAACATATTAACAACTCAAATAAGGCATGAAAGGAATCTACGTAGATAAAATCGGCGATTTTCACATTTAGCCCTTGTACACACTAGTCACACAATTATCACAAACAACACTAATATTGAGGGGTAATTTTCCCGCACAAAGTTAGGCAAGTCACTTACCTAAAATTAGGCTAACTCAATCAACAAGTAGGACTTTCCGCCGATTATCCAACTCTGGATAGCTTGAATCTAGCAAAAACAACTTATACTACAAATATAAACTATAGGAAACTAATTCAAACTATAAAGGTACGACCTTTGCAAATAAATAAAAAGTGAACTCAAAAAGTAAACCCGGACCCGCGTCTTGGAACCCGACCAAAATTATAAAATTCGAACGCTCATTCAATAACGAGTCCAATCATACAAGAATTACTCAAATCCGACCTCAAATTGCTTTCCAAAACTCAATATTTTAGCCTAGGAAGTTTTTACCATTTCCTCCAATTTTCCAACTCAAACCACTAATGAAATGATGAAATTAACCATATATTCATATAAATTAACCAAAAATGGATTATGAATCAAACCCTCAAAAATCCCTCTTTTCTTCTAGGCAGAATCGCTTCTGCGGCCTTTGTGTCGCTTCTGTGATGCCGCACATGCGGAAAAATCATCACAAGCGAGGATGCTTAGGGGATTCGCTTCTGCGGATAAAATATTTCACCTGCGAGTGCGCTCCTGCGGATAATTCTCTGCTTCTGCGACCCTAGGCTTGGCCAGCCACTTCCGCTTCTGCGCTTCATCACTCGCTTCTGCGAATCCGCTTCTGCGAGACTATGACCGCATCTGCGGTCCTAGCTGGGCAGGCCGCCATTCTCTTCTGCGATCAAGACTTCGCATTTTTGAATTCGCACCTACGACCAATAGTGCGCAGGTGCGATTGCCTCAGAACAACCCAGCTTCAATAGTGAGGTTAAGTCCAATTTGTTCCGGATTCGATCCAAATCACACCTAGGGCCCCTGAGACCCCATCCGAAAGTACCAACAAGTCCCACAACACAAAACAGACCTATTCGAGGCCAAAAATCACATCAAACAACATCGATTCTACGAATCGCAACCCAAGTTCAAGCCTATGAACTATGAACTTTTGTATTCCGAAACCTATGCCGATTCATACCAAAACAACTCCGATTGATTTCAAATTTTGCACACAAGTCATAAATAACATTACAGACTTATTCCAACTTCCAAAATTGATATCCGACCCTGATATCAATAAAGTCAAATCCGGTTCAAACTTTCCAAATCTTTCATTTTCCAACTTTCACCAAATCACGTCGAAGCGACCTACGAACCTCCAAGTCAACATCCAGACACGCTCCTATGTATAAAATGACCATAAGCAGCTATTGGAACCATAAAAACTCCATTCCGCAATCCTCTACACGGAAGTCAAACTATGGTCAACTCTTTCAACTTAAACCTCCAACTTAGGGACTGCGTGTCCCGTTTCACTCCGGAACTCACCCGAAACCAACACCCAAACACCCCTATAAGTCGAATAACCACAATATAACATATAGTAGGCAATAAATTGGGGATCGAGGCTAAAATACTCATAACGACCGGCCGGGTCATTACATCCTCCCTCTCATAAAACAAACGTTCGTTCTCAAACGAGTATAGAGACATACCTGAAGTGGTTAAAAGATGAGGGTAATGGCTACGCCTATCTTGCTCGGTCTCCCAAATCACCTCCTAGACTGGTTTACCCCTCCACTGAACCTCTACTAAACTAATGTTCTTAGACCTCAATTTTCGAGCATGCCTTCCCAAAATGGCCACCGGCTCCTCAACATAAGAAACATCCTTGTCCAACTCGACTGAATTGAAATCGACCACATGAGACTAAACTGGAATCCGACACTGAGACGGATCGACCTGATACTTCTAGAGCATAGAAACATTGAATACTAGATGTATTGCAGCTAGACTAGGTGACAACAGAAGCTTGTAGGCCACCTCTTCAATCCTCCAAGGAATCTCAAAAGGTCTGATATATCTAGGGCTCAACTTGACCTTCTTCTCGAACCTCATAACACCTTTCATGGGCGAAACCCGTAGCAAGACCCGCTCCCCAAACTCCATCACACACGCACGAATCATATCCTCCAGTATTTGAATAGTGTGCTCAGACTGTCCATCCATCTAAGGGTGAAATGTTGTACTCAACTCCACCCGTGTGCCAAACTCATGTTGTATGACCCTCCAAAACTGTGTACCACGATCAGAGATGATGGATATCGGCACGCCATGAAGCCTAACAATCTCCCGAATATAAACCTTAGCCAGCTACTCTGAGGAATAAGTAGTCACCATTCGAATGAAATTAGCCGACTTGGTCGACCTATCCACAATTACCCATACTGCATCGAACCTCCTATGAGTCTGTGGGAGCCCAACAACAAAATCCATAGTAACCCCCTCCCATTTCCACTCTGGAATCTCTAGCCTCTAAAGCGACCCACCTGGTTGTTGATGCTCATACTTCACATGTTGACAGCTTAGGCATCGAGCTACATACTCCACTATGTCCTTCTTTATTATCCTCCGCCAATAGTGTTGCCTAAACTCTTGATACATCTTGGCGGCACCCGGATGAATGAAGTACCGCGAATTGTGAGCCTCTTGAAGAATCAGCTCATGCAAACCATCTACATTGGGCACACATAGCCTGCGCTGCATCCGCAACACACCGTTATCCCTAATAGTGACCTCTTTGGAATCGCCGTGATGAACTGTGTCCTTGAGGACAAGTAGATGGGGGTCATCAACTGACGCACTCTGATACGATCATAAATAGGAGACCGCGAAACCAACAAAGCCAAAACTCGTTGGATTCCGAAATATCCAATCTAACAAATTGGTTGGCCAAGGCCCCAACATCCAAGGCTACGACCTCTCTGCTGCCAGTAGATATGCTAAACTGCCCAAGCTCTCGGCCTTGCAACTCAAGGCATCTGCCAACATATTGGCCTTCTCGGGATGATATAGGATGGTGATATCATAGTCCTTAAGATCATGATATATGATTGTGATATCAACTCTAACCACCTTCGCTGACGCAAGTTAAGATCCTTCTATTTGAATAGATGTTGTAGACTCTGGTGGTCGATATAGATCTCACAAGGGACACCATACAAATAGTGATGCCAAATCTTCAAGACATGAACAATGGATGCTAACTCAAGGACGAGGACATGATAGTTCTTCTCAAGCACCTTTCACTGTCTAGACGCGTAGGCAATCACCCTACCGTCTTGCATCAACACCACACCGAGGCCAATACGTAACGCATCACAATACACAATATAAGACCTCGAACCCGTCTACACCACCAACACTAGGGATGTAGTCAAAGCTGTCTTGAGCTGTTGAAATCTCTCCGCACACTCTTCACATAGATGAGAAACCATTTACGAATCAATAGTAATACCCTACCAAACCAAGAAAACTCCAGATCTCAGTAGCTGAAGACGGTCTCGGCCGACTCTGCACTGCTTTTATCTTCTTCGGATATACCTTGATCCCCTCGCTTGACACCATATGGCCCAAAAATTCCACTGAATCAAGGCAGAATTCACACTTCGAAAATTTTGCACACAACTTCTTTTCTCTCAAGGTCTAAAGTACGATCTCAGGTGCTGCTCATGATCCCCCCAACTCCGGAATTTCACCAAGATGTCATCAATAAACAAAATGATGAATGAGTGAAGATAGAGCAGGAATGCACTGTTCATCAAGTGCATAAATGATGTTGGGACGTTGGTCAACCCAAATATCTGTCTCCCGAATCTTCAATTGATGATAGCCTGAACGCAACTCAATCTTTGAGAATACCCTGGCACCCTGTAGCTGGTCAAATAGGTCATCAATGCATGTCAATAGTGTTTAACCAAAGAATTAGATTCTCTGCCAAAGCTATTTTAAGAAGAACACAAGTTTCTGATAACCAAAAGAATAAGGAAATAATTGTAAATAGATTTGTAAATAAAAATCAGTAATGATGCGCAAAAGTAAGTATATTTCAATAGTGGTTCGAGTGTGTCTTTACAAGTTATATTTTACTCCCTTTTATAGGGAATTTCTTAATATAACGTCTACTCTTTTTAGTGATTGAACATTAATGACTAATAATGGCATTAATGTAACGTTACAATGATTAATCGTAACTGTTGTGTGAAGATTGTGTAATGTTTGGCTCATTAATTGAAGATCCTCGACTCTGCCCTTTATTCTACCTTGATTCATTTTGACCGGTTCTCTTCATCTCCTTAATCAGGATGAGATTCCCGTATCTGATTACTTCGTGGGTATGATGTTCCGTTCCTCTTTGTCTCGTACCTATTCATAAAATCTCATCCAGTAGTCATGTTTTCATTGCTCCACATGGATTGCTGAGTTACCATAATTATTACACGTGTGAACCTTATTTTTACCAATACAGATAGTCCCCCCCACTTATCATTTATTTATCGATTTAATATTTGGTAAGTGGATACTCATTTATGGCGGGGATATTTTGCCGCCGCTTCACTCGTACCATTGCATCCGTCTCTGAATGTATGCGTCGCTTGTCACTTCCATTTAATTTCCGTGCCACGTGGCTTTCCCGGATTGGTTCTGCAATTATTCAGCGCCTTTTAGGGCTTTTTGTGGCTGCATTAGTCACGAAGTGACAACTTCAATTATGACTTTCACATCACTATTTTTTCCCATTTTTTGACGGTCGCCTTTGAGTATAAATACCCCTTTTTACTTTCTTTACTTTCACAAAAAAATTCTAACCTTCTTTCTTTATTTGTAAATTCTTCAACTTCGTAATATGTCTTCTTCAAACCAGCAATCTAGAAAGGTCATCATTGTAGATGAATTGACTCCTTCTGCTCCAACACGAAATAGGAGGGGCGGTAGGCTTAGGAGCTTAAGTTCAACTCCTTCCAGGGGTTCTTCTTCTTATTCTTATCCCCCGCCATATTCTAGGTCTAATATCCCTTCGTCTTCCTCGAGGGCTAGGGCTTCTAGATATTCATCAAAGAGTAGAGAACATAATGAACCACTTCGTGAGCCGAGAGTCGATGAGATTGTTCTTGCGGGGTTTTCTTTTTCCAAGGATAGTCAGGACATGAGTGAGCATATTTCTTCAATGGCATCACATGACAGTGCTGACCTTTATCCTACCCAAATAACAGAGGGTTTAGTGTCTCTTGTATGCAGGGATTGTTACTGGAAGCCTGATTTTTATTGTTGTTGTTCCTAACGATAACCAAAGAATTACCTCTTATAGGACTGGGTATTCTTATGTCTATACTTATCCCTTCACATTAGGATTCAAGCCTCCCATCGACCCAGTTATCATTGAGTTTTGTCAAATTTTCAAAGTTTGCTTGGGACAAGTCGGTCCTCTTGTTTGGTGAGTAGTCGCATGCCTTAGGTATTTGGTCAATTTAGATTCCGTACCCTTTACTTTTCATCATCTTATTCACCTCTATTCTCCGATGTTGTTCCGCCAAGGAGTGTTTACTCTAGAGGCTAGGAGTAAAAGGGTGTTAGTTACTCCAGATAATGACAAGGATAAAGGGTGGTATGTCCGGTATATTGTTGTCCCTACTACAGATTTAGTAGGTGAAGAAAATCTCCCCTTCCCTGAGAAGTGGAACTTTGCACGTGAGTACAGTTTTGCTCACTTTCCTTTTCTTTGCTTTTGATGAATTTTCAGTACCGTGACTGTTTCTTCTTCTTTTGCAGCAACCATGGGAACCGTCAAGAAGGTCTCCGATTTCCATGATTGGGTAGAAAATCTTTTGTCAATCTCTCCTTTAGAAGAACGTTCATGGAAGTACCTCTCTTTGAGGTTTGGTTGGAAGGTGAAGACCCACGGTAAGTGAAGATTTTTTTTACTTCTTCCTTTTTTGAGCTTTATTTGACCCCTTTCATTTGGTGGGGTTTCCTACTCGTGGAATTTCTGCTGCGGCTATGTCCGCTTCAAAGCTGTCCCTTGGATCCAGCTCATCGAAAAGGAAGGCGAGTGGGTCCCGGACCTTAGAGGATGAAGAGGAAGAGGAGGGTTCGCTGGTCCATAGGTCACGTAGGAGGAGGGTGATGTCCGACGATGAGTCTGCGCCCGTTTTTGATCCTCCCATGCTTGAATCAGAACTTTCCGCTCCCGAAGATGCAACTCCCTCTCATGTTCGTGAGTCCATTGATTACCTATTCCAACAAGGTTTTGGTACTTTCTCTGATGAAGCCCCTCTTGTTGTTTTCTCTCCTCCTACTCCCATTGCTATTTCTGCCCCCATTTCTGTTTCTGCTCCCATTGCTGTTTCTTCTCCCCAGCCTACTTCGCCCGTAGCTCCTACACCCGCCCCCACTTCCGTGCCTTCTGCTGTTGAAGTAGGGTCTTCCAGAAAGGGGTGATGAAGCAAGTTACAATAGAGTTTCCTGCGGCGGGCAGCCTCTTGAAAAAGTCGGGCCAGGCTGATGTATGGTTAAAGCCATTGATAGGCCCGACTGAGAAGTCTAAGCTAGAAATACACAGCTCCTTGACTTGGATGAACGAGATTGTGCACTCGTCCTTAAAGGTAAAAATTGCTCTTCCTTCATATGTACTTATATATTCTTACCGTATCTAATTTATCTTTTTATGTAGATCAACCTTATAGGCACAAAGTTAATGAAGAGAATCGTTCAAGTGGAGCAATCAACGAATGACTTCCAAACCGAGGCTAACAATTGGAAGGAGCAGTACAAGAGTTTACAGCTTGACATGGAGGCAATGTAGGAGGAAAAGTGTACCTTGGAGCAACGGGTTAGAGTTGTTGTAGCAGAATTGTCCATAGAGAAGGCGTCTTCAAACCAGGCAGGCAAGGAAAAAATATCTTGGAGTCTTCCTTTGTAGAGCAGCTTTCCCGTGCCACCAAAGAGATTAGGAGCCTGAAGGCCTTGTTGGATCAGAAAGAGGCATACTCTGGTGAATTTGTTCAATTGATCACCCAAACCCAAGATGATCTCTGTATTTCTTCAGAGAAGGTCCAGTTTCTGGAAAGGTCTCATGCTCCTTTACAAGCTTCCCATGATGCTTCTGTGGCTGAGGGAGATGAGCTAAGAGCCGAACAATGGGAGAAGGACTACGAGGCTCTTGAAGACAAAGCAATCGTCGATGTTAGATGGGCTTATTTGAATGCCCGTCTTGACACATTGACGGAAATGGGCCAAGAGGGTATTGACTAGGAAGCCGAAATTGCTAAAACTAGAGAGACGATTGAGAAGTCTCAGCAAAGTAAGAATTTCTCTTCACCTGAAGATGAGGTCCCTGCTGCTCGTGTCTCGCCATCTCAAGCTTCTTCTCCTTCCAGTGAAGACAACCCCCCCATCTAGTGAAAGAGTTTAAGGAACTTGGTTCTTTTTTTTTTTTTGCACCAATTGGTGGTTACCCCCGGTCCCATTGGGGGTAAAGTTTGATCCTTTGTAAGTCCCCAACTGACAACTTAGGGGAAACCTATGTATAAACAAATCCATCTTAGACTAAGTTAATACTTAGTTTTTTTCCGTAATATATCAATATTAATATTAGCATGACTTTTGATTTCTTTGAGTTTTTGTTTCACTCTTAAGTCTTTGCATGATTTCTTGAGGTTTTTGGTTTACCTCTTAATTTTTGACTTTGCATTAAAATATGCTTAGATCTTTCGTACCTTTTCGTATTAGGCCCGATTTATAAAAGAGGGCATTTTTTTGATCGACACTTAATGAAGAAGACGTCTCAACTTCATAATGGTGTAAAATGTACAAAAGAGAGATAGTAATTTCACATGTTTTTCTTAACAATGTTTTGAAGAAAGTTTTTGTATTATTTCAAACTTTCGTAACATTTTACATGTGTTTGTGTATCGTCCATAACCCTTTTGTAACTATTTTTCTTACAACAGATTTGATATGAACTTGTACTCGTAACTGGTTTTCTTTTGCAACAATTTTTTCGAATTAATACAAGGATATAACTGTTTTCATTTATAACCGTTTTTGAATAAATACAAGGATAATGCTTTTTCATCCGTAACTGTTTTCATTTACAACAGTTTTTTAATAAGTACAAGGATGTGCTTTTTCATCCGTAACTAATATTCTGCCTTTAACCTGAATATTCGTTTACATTTACGAGTATGTTTTTTGAGGTTTCTGAATTAGGCTTTGTATTTTTTTCTTTGGCTCTTTGATTTTGCTCATAGTACTTGACTTGTTGGGAAGATGGATCTTCAGGCTTGAGCTTTGACTTTTTGATAGTCTTCTTTGCTTTTTCTTTGCCTTCCATATTGTATAGTCCCCCAAGTGTTTGAGCTTTGAAGAATGAAATATCAAGCACTTGACTATTCCTTCCTTGTGGTCCTTTTCCTGAAAAGGAAAAAAATACGTGACTCGAAGGTAAATAGTTTAGATGATGACTGCTTAACCCTTAAAAACGTCAATCGGAAAGTTGTAACCCTAGATCGGGAATTCAGTTACTTCCTCGTGTCTATGCAGGTCTAATATCATCATCTGGTAATGGGTTAGCTTTTTGCCTATCATCTAAAATGATTAGTGTAATTTAACTGTACAAAAGTAAAATCGAACGTAATGATACCTGATCGGGGGTATTCCTTTTACTCAGAAGTAATACTTCTTCAAATGAACAACATTCCAACTAGTTGGTAAGATTTTGCCGTCCATAGTTTCCAGCTCATAAGCGCCTTTTCCAGCGATGCCACGGACTTTGTAAGGTCCTTCCCAATTTGGATTTAACTTTCTTGCACCAGCTTCCTTTGTCGATTGGAAGACATTTTTAAGAACAAAGTCCCCAATTTTGAAATATTTGAGGTGAGCTTTTCTGTTGTAATATCGCTCTATAATTTGTTTTTGGGTTGCCATACGTATTAATGCAACTTCTCTCCTTTGCTCGAGCAAATCCATATTTGTTCTCAACTTGTCGTTGTTTGTTCCTTCCGTTGCTGTTGTGAACCTCGTGCTTGGTTCACCGATTTCTACTGGTATTAAAGCTTCTGAACCATAAAACATCGCGCATGTAGTTTTTCCCGTGGCTGTTTTTGCAGTAGTTTTGTAAGCCTATAATACTGCTGGTAGCTCGTCAGGCCAGTTTCCCTTGGATTTTTCCAACCGTTTTTTAAGTTATTGACAATGACTTTGTTTGTTCACTCGGCTTGCCCATTAGCCACAGGGTGATATGGGGATGAAGTGATTCGTTTGATTTGCAAGCTTTCGAAGAATTATGTGATTTGTGAGCCTATGAATTATGGGCCATTGTCACACACGATCTCCTTTGGTATTCCAAAGCGGCATATTATGTGTCGCCATATGAAGCTTTTCACTTCTTTTTCTCGCACCTGTTTAAAAGCGTCCCATTTCATGAATGGCCATAGTGACATCACTGGGTGGAGTAACTCTGCTGGTCGATGCATATTGTTAGCGTACCGTTGACATTTGTCGCATTTAGCGACGAAAGTTTCAACCTCTTCTTCCATTTTAGGCCAATAGTACCCTGCCCTGGTTAGGGTTTTGACTAAGGATCTCGCTCATGCGTGGTTTCCACAATGTCCCTCGTGTACTTCCTTCATCACGTACTCCGTTTGATTGGATCCAAGGCACTTTTCTAAGGGACCTCCAAACATTTTGCGGTATAAATTATCACGAACTAGGCAATACCGTGCAGCTTTCCGGCGAAGTGCTTGAGCTACTTTTTTATCTTCTGGTACGGTACCATTCTGCAAAAAGTTTACAATTTCGTTTCTCCAATCCCAGGTTAAATTGTTAAATGTTACCTCAATTTTGTCCTGGTCGATTGTTGAATGGAATAATTGTATCACAATCGCATTGTATTTATTTGTTACGTCGGTAACTGCGGCAAGGTTAGCTAATGCATCCGCTTCTGCATTTTCCTCCCTGGGTATTTGCATAACCTTCCATGACTGGAATTTCATTGTAGGTCTCGTGCCTTTTCCAGATTTGTTGCATCCGATCCTCTCTAGCGGTGTAATTCCCCTGCATCTGGTTTACCACTAGTTGAGAGTCACTTTTGATCATGATCTGCTCAATTGAGATTCTTGTGCCAGTTCAAGCCCTGCAATGACAACTTCGTACTCTGCTTCATTGTTAGTTATGGGATAACATTTAATGGCTTGTCGTATCTTTTCACCCGTAGGTGATATTAAGACAATTCCCAAGCCGACTCCTTTTACATTAGAAGAACCATCAGTAAATAGAGTCCATATTCCTGGATTAGCTCCGTTGAAGATTTGTAATTATTTTCCACTTCAGGGATTATGCTAGTATTACAATCAACGACGAAATCAGCTAGAATTTGAGACTTTATTGCAGTCCTCGGCTGATATATTATGTCATGTTCGCTTAATTCTATTTCCCACTTAGCTAATCTTCTTGATAACTCTTGTTTATGAAAAATAATTCTCAGTGGATATGAGGTCACAACAGTAATTGGGTGACATTGAAAGTATGGTCTTAACTTTCTAGCTGCCATAATTAGAGCTAAGGCTAATTTTTCTAGATGATGGTATCTAGTTTCAACATCTAATGAAGACTTGCTTACATAATATATTGGAGATTGTTTACCTTTGTCTTCTCTTACCAATATTGTACTTACGACAATTTCTGCAATGGCAAGATAGACATACAACCTTTCCCCTTCCTTTGGTTTAGAAAACAATGGGGGTTTTAATAGATAGGCCTTCAGATCTTTGAGAGCCTGTTGGCATTCTTCAGTCAATTCGAACTGATTCTGCTTTTTTAAAACCGAAAGGAATTTAAAACTCTTCTCCGAAGACCTGGAGATAAATCTTCCTAAGGTTGCAATTCTTCCTGTTAGTCTTTGAACTTCTTTTTTGCTCGTAAGCATATCATGTATTTTATCAATAGCTTTACTTTGAGCAGGATTTACTTCTATACCTCTATTTGATACAAGGAATCCCAAAAACTTACCTGATTCAACGCAAAAGGCGCATTTTCCTGGATTTAATTTCATGTTATACCTGCGCAGGATTTCGAAGGTGATTGAAAGATGCTGGAAATTATCTTCCGTTTGTGTTGATTTCACCAGCATGTCATTAATGTATACTTCCATTGTTTTCCCCAGATGTTCTTGAAACATCTTGGTCACTAGCCTCTGATATGTGGCTCCAGCATGTTTCAGGCCAAAAGGCATAACTTTGTAATAATAAGTCCCCCTATTTGTAATGAAGGAAGTTTTTTCCTCGTCTGGGGGATCCATTTTTATTTGATTATAACCACAATATGCATCTAGAAACCTTAACAATTAATGACCTGCAGTGGCATCAATCATTTGATCTATGTGCGGTAATGGAAATGAGTCTTTAGGGCATGCTTTATTCAGATATGTGTAATCTACGAATACTCTCCATTTACCATTCTTTTTGGGGTACTAAAACGGTATTAGCTAGCCAATTAGGATATTTTACCTCATGTATCGAACCAATTTTCAAGAGAATCTGTACCTCTTCATCGATCACCTGGTTCTTGAATGGTCCTTGCTTTCTTTTCTTTTGCTTGACGGGCACGAAGGAGGGATCTTCATTTAGTTTATGAGTCATCACTTCTGGAGGTATACCTGTCATATCTGAATGGGACCAAGCGAAAAAATCTAAGTTAGCTTTTAAATATTCAATTAACTTACCTCTTCTCGCGGGACTTAGCCTCGTGCCTATATGAACGTTTTTCTCTGGCTCCTGTTCGAACAGTGGGATAACTTCTAGCTCCTCAATGGTTGTTTTGATATGCTCGTCTTCTTCTGGCTCTTGAATGACATCAGGTCTAGAATCCATGTCCGTGTGTTTTATCGTGTCCTCTATGGCGATTTTATTCACCTTCTCGTGGCTATATTCTTCCATACATGTCTGAGTGATTCCCTCATCTTTTGATTCTTTCGCTACCTCTTTTTTGTTAGAATGTACTACTGAATTTATATTCTTTGAGGTCTGCTGATCGTTTCGAATCTGTTGAATTCCCCATTCGGAAGGGAATTTAATTACCAGATGTAAATTAGATGGTATGGCTTCCATATCATGTATCCATGGTATCCCCATGATTACGTTGTAAGCCATATCGGTATCAATGACTTAGAATTTCGTATTTTTTATTACTCCTTCTGCATAGGTACTAAGCTCAATTTCTCCTTTTGTTATGACCGTAGAGTTGTCAAACCCAGATAAGGCTCGTGCTTTTGGGATCACACGATCCTCCATTAGCATTTCTTCCACAACTCTCAACAAAATGATATTGACTAAGCTACTTGGATCAATCAACACTCTTTCTACGTTAGTGTCATGTATAAGTAGGGATATTACCAGTGCATCGTTATGAGGAAGCAGCAATCTGTTGACATCTGAGTCGTAGAATGATATACTGTCTGCTTCCATGGCTTCACGAATCCGCTTCCCATGTGTAATTGTGAATTTTGTTGTTCTTTTGCAAACTACTTCGTTCACCTCTTCTCCTCCGTGTATCACATTCAATTTTCTTTTTGGGGATGAAGGCTTTGGGGGCTCTTTCCTGTTCTTCATATATGCATGTTTACCTTTTTCACTGAACAATTCTGTTAGATAGCCCTGTCTTAATAATTGTTCTACCTCACCTTTCAATAACCTGCAATATGATGTTCTGTGTCCATGATCGTTATGGAATTCACACAAGAAGTCTTGATTCCGCCTGTTTGGATTCAATCTCATTTCCTTGGGCCATCGAACTTTATCGCTCATGTTTCTCAGTACTGTAATTAATTCAGAAGTACTTACATTGAAGTTGTAGTCTCCAATTCTTGTATTACCTCTATTTCGTTCATCTCGATCCTTTCTGGATCTTGATGAGGAAGAGCTCGTATCTCTATTTGACGGTCTATATTCTGACCGTGTGTTTTAAAACTTGGAACGCGTTTCTCGTCTCGAAGGTCCCATATATGGATCGTACCTGTTCTCCTTTCTGGTTCAGAGCGCCTAGAACTGGTTTGATCTTCAGCTTTTGATTAAGCAATGGTGTCTTGTTCTATTCGTAGCTTGGTGTTGTACCTGTTATAGACATCGTTCCATGTCGTGGCTAGGAATTCTCTCAAGCTTTCCTTGAGTCTTCTCGTGGCTTCTGAGCTTCTGTCATTTAAATTGCTTGCGAACGCCATTGCTGCCCAATTGTCAGGTACCCTTGGTAGCATCATTTTTTCTCGTTGAAACCTGTCTCCAAAGTCACGGAGCAACTCCGCGTCTCCTTGTTTTATTTTGAATATGTCTTCCATTATGTTTTTGACTTTTTGTGCACCTGAATGTGCTTTTATAAAAGAATCTGCAAGCTCGACAAAGAGTCAATAGAATTTTCGGGTAGACGAGAATACCATGTTAGTGCTCCTTTGGTGAGTGTCTCTCCGAACGTTTTGACCAGTACTGATTCAATTTCACATGATCACGTGGATCTGTTGTCCCGTCGTACTTGGGAATATCAGGCATTTTGAATTTCTTGGGAATAGGCAAGGGCGCTGCACTTGGTTTCCAAGGTTGTTGAGAATATCTATCAACGTCAATGCCTTTGATGACACGTGGTACTCCAAAAATTTGCTCGATTCGGTCGTTTTGTTCCTTCACCTGTTTATGCAAGGTTACTAATAAAGATTTTAATTCTGGATTACTAGACATACCTGATCATGTTTCAAGGGACTCATTTGGGGTGCCTCTACTTCCTGAGTTTGCTAGTCCGGATTGTGGATTTTACAGAGTTGCGGTGTTGTTAGGAGGAGGTGTAGGTGATGCAGCTGGTAGTCCCCTCATAAAATCTTGTAAGGCTTGAGTCACATATTCACCAACCATTTGTCTTACAGGGTCTTGTTCTTCTATTTGTTCATTTCCATTGTGATTATTGTTTTCAGTCATAGATCTCTCTAGGGATGGTTCCCTTTAGCCTCCTGGGGATCTTGAAGGTGAGGGAACTGGAGTTCCAACCCTCTGTTGGTTGTTGTCGTTGGCGTTCAACATGATTCACAGAATGTTGTTTGAGAAAAAACAGAGATTATCAGATTCCCGGTAACGGAACCAATTTGTTTAACCAAAGAATTAGATTCTCTGCCAAAGATATTTTAACAAGAACACGATTTTCTGATAACCAAAAGAATATGAAAATAATTGTAAATAGATTTGTAAATAAAAAGCAGTAATGATGCGCAAAGGTAAGTATATTTCAATAGTTGTTCGAATGTGTCCTTACAAGTTATATTTTACTCCCTTTTATAGGGAATTTCTTAATATAACGTCTACTCTTTTCAGTGATTGAGCCTTAATGACTAATAATGACATTAATGTAACGTTACAATGATTAGTCGTAACTGTTGCGTGAAGATTATGTAACGTTTGGCTCATTAATTGAAGATCCCCGAATCTTCCCTTTATTCTACCTTGATTCATTCTGATAGTATCTCTTCATCTCCTCAATTAGGTTGAGATTCCCGTATCTGATTACTTCGTGGGTATGCTATTCCGTTCCTCTTTGTCTCGTACCTCTTCATAAAATCTCGTCCAGTTGTCATGTTTTCATTGCTCCACATGGATTGCCGAGTCACCATAATTATTACACATGTGAAGCTTATTTTTACCAATAAAAATAGATACTTGTTCTTCACTATAACCTTGTTCAACAGTCGTTAATCAACACATACGAGCATAGAACCATACTTCTTCTTTACAATCAAGACTGGAGCACCCCCAATATGATGCATTGGGCCAAATGAAACCCTTGTCAAGTAACTCCTGCAACTGCTCCTCTAAAATTTTCAACTCTGCAGGGGCCATACGATATGGTGGAATAGAAATGGGATGAGTGCCCGGCAATAAATCGATACCAAAATCGATATCCCTATCGGGCGACATGCTTGGAAAATTTGTTGGAAACACATCTGGATAGTCCTTCACTCCGGGACTTACTCAATGGTAGGAACATCAACACTAACGTCCCTCACATAGGCTAGATACGTATCACACCCCTTTCCAACCATCCGTTGTGCCTTAAGGAAAGACACCACTGTATTAGGGGAATAATCTAAAGTACCTCTCTACTCCAACCGCACCAAACTTGGCAAATCCAACATCACCATCTTGGCGTGAAAATCAAGGATAACATGATAGGACGATAACCAATCCATACCCAAGATAACATCAAAATCTACCATACTGAGCAATAATAAATTGACTCTGGTCTCAAAACGAACAAGAAAAACTAAACACGACCGATACACATGGTCAACAACAATGGAATCTCCCCGTGACGTGGACACATAGATAGGAGAACTCAAAGAATAACGGGATTTACCCAAATATGGAGAAAGTAAGATGATACATAGGAATAAGTGGATCTTTGGATCAAATAAGATTAATGCATCTCTATGACAAATCGGAACAATACTATGATAACTAAGTCAGATACAACCGCCTCCGTCCTAGCAGGAAAAGCATAGTATCTCGCATATCCTCCCCCTCTAGGGCGACCTCTACCTGCCTGACCTTCACCTCAAGTTGGTTGTGCAGGTGGAGTGGCAACTGGTGCGATAACTATGGCATGAGAAGCCCGAGGGCCCTGTGGAATACGTGAGGCCTGAGTGGTCTGTAGAGGTACACCCCTATTGAGTCTAGGGAAATCTCTCACCATATGACGTGTGTCACCACACACAAAAAAATCTCTCAGAGGGTGTGGCTGCTGGAACTAGCTCGGGCCTGATCGACATGACTGACCGCTGAAAGTACCCCTGCAGGAGGTGCACTAGACAGTGGCGGTACATAATGGGCAACCTAGGGCCTGGGAGTGGCTGGAACACCGCTAGAAGCTAGAAGTTCTAAATGAACAGGGTGTCTCATGATAACTAGGGATTTTATCCCATTGTTTGCTCTTTTTTGCTTAGGTGTTGGGTAAAAAATGCGTAAAGGTATTCCCGAAAACTAATTTAATGTGCTTGCTCGAACGATTTGGTCCAAATGAGGCAAAGAATCCATAATTAACTCATGAAGGAGTCAAACTTGCACAAGTCCAAGGCTGGGACTGGAGCTCTGAGAGCAGTAGAAATGTGCGGTCGCGTAAGGACCACCACTGAGGCGAGCACTATTACGCGGTCCGCGAAAGTAGATTCAGAGAAGCTGCTTTGAGTACTAAAATCACTGCTGAACGCGTTGGAGAAGCGCAATCGCGATGGGATTTTCGCTGAGAGCGTGGTTCGAGATTCAGAGACCCTGCAAGTAGGGGTGTTCATAAAAACCCAAAAAATCGAACAAAACTGAAAACCAAACCAAACCGATCAAAAAAACCGATACTTCTTAGGTTTGGTTTGGTTTTGGTTTTTAATTTTAAAAACCGATCAAATTTTATTTGGTTTTGGTTTTAATAAAAAAAATAACCGAAAAAACCAAACCAAACCGACTATAAAAGTAGCTATTTAAATTTATTATTACACCTATATATGTGTATATTTTATAAAAAGTTTCTAAACTTTTATGGTACATATTAGTCATTTATATTTTTAGTCTAGTTCTTTGCTATTATAATAATCTAATTATTCGCCTTTACATTCTAGTTTGATTGGTAGTTTTGTTTTGCTAGGTACAAGAAATTATTTCGTGTTAAAAATAATCAATTTTTAATTGAGTACTTTAATTATTCATCACTATTTGATTCAATTATCATCAATATATCTTGGTAAATAATAGATTTTTCGAAGAGCAGTGGATTTGATAGTGTTACATTGAAAACGTAATCGCCGGAATGTGCGTTTGGTAGTGTATGTCTCATATTTAAGAAAAAACCCGATGAATAACCGAAAAACCGACAAAAACCGAATCAAATCGAATCGATAAAAACCGACTTAATTGGTTTGGTTTTGTTCTAATATTTGAAAAACCGACTTACCTAGTTTGGTTTCTTTTTAGGGAAAAACCGATCCAAACCTAACCATAAACACCCCTACCTGCAAGTTAGGCTTAACTGAAGAACGCGACCCGCGTTAAAATTACGTGGCCGCAAATTGATCTTACGCGGACGCAGTAGGAATTTAGCTGAGAGTATTTGACGAGGTTCAAAGGCTTTTCATCTTGATTTTAAATGAAATACGCGGTCCGCGTTCAAATTACGCGGCCACGAAGGTAGCTCACGCATACGCGATTGTTATTACACTGTTTGCGAAACAAGTCCCAGCCTAGGTTCAAATGTGAAGAAACCCGTACCGCGTTCATTATTTCCCGGGCGAAAGCTCAAGCGCGAATACGGTCATATTTACGCGTCCACGAATCTTCCGCAGGTGCATTTTTGTCCGGAAATTTCAGCTGTGTATAAATAGACCTTTTTGACATTTTAGGTTAAGTTTTGTTTTAGAGAGCACATGAATGATTGGGTTTTAACTTTTTGAGTACTTATAGAGTAGATTTATCTTCAATCTTTAGATTTTCATCTTGTATTTGAATATTATGGCTTATATTTTATCTCTATCTTTGATTTCTGCTATAATTATGAGTAGCTAGACCCCATAGCTAGGGTTGTGACCTAACCCTAGTATGGGTATTTAATGGGTATTGAATTTTAGGGCTTAATTGTTTATGGATTAGTGGTATTTGGCCTAAGTCATGCTTTAATTGTAGAATTAGTGGTTGCAAACACTGATCCATGCCTTTATGACTTAGACTCTTCTTGAGAAAGAGGGTCTACCTCTAGGAAAATTATGCTAATAAGGAATTGGGGTGAACTCAAGAGATTTATAGCCCCAATTAAAGGGTTAAAGCTAGAGATAGTAATACCCGACTTGAGCCAATTTCAAATCGGGCTTGAGAAAGGCAAATCAGGCGAAGTCACTCAAACTACCGAGAGGTATAGAGTGAGCACTTATGTGTGATGGTTATATCATGACCCAAATCATAACAATATTGTCCTAGGTTCTCGATACCCATTAGATACTCACCTAGGCGGAAGTCACTTCCCTAGTGCCTTTTTAACCCTTGAAAACTTTCACAAAAATATTATACTTAGATTACTCTTAGCAATCAATAATATCTAACTTAGACTAGAGTCAATCACCAAAATATTTAGAAGTGCAATTAAAAACAACACGCACATCTATATTAGTTAGATACCCAACTCCAAACCAAAATAACTCCCTGTGGAAATCGATCCCGACCTCATCGGGTAAAACTGCATCGACCACTCCTCGCTACTATATAGTGGTGTAGGGTTGGAACCGATCACTTTTTGGCGCCGTTTCCGGGGAGATAGACGGTTTTGGATATCTATCTAACTAGTTGTGTGTCTTGTTTTTCTTTCCTTTTGTTTTACTAACTTTTGTGTGTCAATCGCTTTAGGTACAAAATGGCGCATAATGATCCTCTTGGCAATGTTCTTCCAGGGGAGGAGGTAGATGACAATGGTGAGGATGGGGTTAATCTAGTACCTCAAGCCCAAAGAAGAGGCCGCCAGGCCAATTACAACATTTCAGACCCTCCCCCACCTCCTCCACTGGCAGCACACTGGTTGCTCAAGTGCAATTGTCCTAGAGTCATTCATCACCGATAATGGTTCCAATCTCAACACTGACTTGATGCAAGCTATGTGTGAAACTTTCAAGATCAAACACAACAACTCCACATCATACAGACCTCAGATTAATGGAGTCGTAGAGGCCGCTAGCAAAAACATCAAGAAGATACTAAGGAAGATGATAGAAAGGCACAAGCAGTGGCATGAGAAGTTATCATTCGCCTTACTGGGATATCGCACCACGGTCCGCACATCAACCGGGGCGACTCCCTATATGCTGGTTTACGGTACGGAGGTTGTTATTCCTGCTAAAGTCAAAATTCCATATCTGAGGATTATACAAGAAGCCGAGCTCACCGATGCAGAGTGGGTAAGGATCCGTTATTAGCAGCTAGCTCTCACAGACACGAAGAGAATGAATGCGGTTTGTCATGGTCAAATATATAAGAACAGAATGACCAAAGCCTTCAACAAGAATGTCAAGCCGAGACGATTCACACCGGGGCAGCTGGTGTTAAAGAAATTCTTTCCACATCAAGATGAAGCCAAAGGGAATTTCTCTCCCAACTGGCAGGGTCCGTACATGGTTCACAAAGTGCTGACAGGAGGAGCATTTATACTTGCAGAAATGGACGGAGAGGTGTGGCCAAAACCAATCAATTCAGATGCAGTCAAGCACTACTATGTGTAATCTTTATGCTTTATCAATTATGTAAATTGAACTACGCCTGACCTGATTCCCGTTTAAGAGGGGATACGTAGACAGCCCTATGAGTTCGGTCACAATTCATAAAAATCTCATTTCTCCCCACAAAATTCTGAAGCCAGTTCAGCTGATCGCCGCACGAGCAACAGTCAGAAGTATTCACCTATCAAACTGGGGCCTAATTTTGAGGAGGACCCTCAAAATTCCGTAGCGGGAGAGGTTGCAATGTCTCGAACCGTTTCACGGTCGTCGGTTCATCTAAAACTATTTTAGATTGTATACTTATATTATTCTTTTACAAAATCATGCATATTTATTTTTGAAACAACTTGTTTAGCAAACGCTACCCCACGATACAGACAGTATGATCAGGATCAAGCGGAAGAGTCAAGTGAAGCCAGCGGGAATGCGAACTGACCTTCCCCCTTACAGAACTCACAATTTTTCTTTAGATGCAGGCACAAAGATTGCAAAAGCCCCAAAACATACCATCCGCCCAAAGGACATAACCCGTCGCACATGCCGACATCTATTATCAACAAACGATGTTTCACAATTACACTGCTCCCAATGATCACAACACTGCAATCTATTATCAGCTAAGAATTTCTATTGTCACTTATTTAATTCTCGCCTTTTGAGACTAAACGCTGTCTCCATCTGCACTGCATAAGGCTTCCATTCTGCCTTCCGAGACTAAACGTTGTCTCCATCTGCATTGCACTTGCATAAGGCTACCTTTCTGCCTTCCGAGGTTAAGCGCTACCTCCATCTGCATTCACTTCTTGCATAAGGCTACCTTTCTGCCTTCCGAGGTTAAGCACTACCTCCATCTACATTCACTTCTTGCATAAGGCTACCTTTCTGCCTTCCGAGACTAAGCACTGTCTTCATCTGCATCCTTGCATAAGGCTACATTTCTGCCTTTCGAGACTAAATGCTGTCTCCATCTGCATTCGCATTCTTGCATAAGGCTACATTTTCGCCTTCCGGGGTTAAGCTCTACCTCCATCTGCATTCGCAATAAGGCTACCTTTCTGCCTTCCGAGGTTAAACGCTACCTCCATCTGCATTCGCATTCTTGCATAAGGCTACCTATTCTTCCTTCCATCTTGCATAAGGCTACTATTCTGCCTTCCAACTTGTATAAGGCTACCATTCTGCCTTCCGACACTAAATGCTGTCTCCATATGCATTCACATCTTGCATAAGGCTACCTTTCTTTCTTTCGAGGTTAAGATCTACCTCCATCCACATTTGCATAAGGCTACCATTCTGCCTTCCGAGGCTAAACGGTGCCTCCCATTTACTTTTCAAAAAGCAACCGTTGCCTCTAGCATTATTTACGTCGCTTCCCTTTCGGGCTAAGCTCTGCCCCTTTAATTCGCAAGACTAAGATCTGTCTTGTTAGCATCATACTATTTCATCTTCATGGGCTGAAATATCGCCAAACTTATCCAAAGGAGTAATCGTTCGAAGGCACCATCTTCATGGCCCGAGAACACCATGTCATGGCCTGAGGATCTCTTTTATCAGTTTGCATATCATTATTCAAAGGCATCATGGTTTGGAGGCACCATCTTCATGTCCCGAGAACATCATTTCATGGCCTGCGAATCCTGCATCAACCAATTCATGGCCCATGACGTCATGGTCTAAAGACGTCATCCTTAACCGTCCAAAGATAGCATTCATGGTCCGATGGGAATTTGCATCATGTTTAAATTAAGCACAATATATGCTTGTATTGTTCATTTGAAGGTAATCCGGCAGGCAACAACCCTCGTGGAAGGAGTGGTCCCGCTCCAGTTCTCCTAACTACCCCACAAGCCGCGTGTTCACTCAACCATGCGCTTTGCGTCCATCCTTGTAAAGTTTCATCGGTATATTTCGCCGGTGGCTCCTAAACTACATACATACTAATTCTTGTAAAACAAGGGATATGTAGGCAGCTCAGAAACCAGGGCGCGACCTAAATCTTTCAAGCTATTTCCACTCGGTCAAAATTGGCCATCATATCTTTACCCGACAACTATTTCATCCTTCCCGGGTAAAGAAGGGCAGCTGTTGATACCCAATTTTCCCTCAAATTATTTTTTAAAATTGCATATATATCTTCAAAATCAGTTTTTTGAATAATTGGCATTTTTCTATAATTTTCCCACATTTTTATTAATTTATCCTAATTTATCCAGTATGTTTATCTCCAGTAATTAATCATAAATTGCATTACAAATGATTTCAAAACATTTCTTGGTTCAATATATCATTTATTTGGTCCTATTAAGATTTAATTATTTTACAAATTAGCCACATTGGCCTTGTTTGGCTATAATTGCAATGACTTTGCAATTATAGTCTAATTATACATTTTAATGCTATTTTTTACTTAATAATTAGTCATTTGTATTTTAAATACTAATTGATCATCTTAATTTGATCTATTTAGCATTAATTTCCTTTTTTATATAATTATTAACCTTTTATTAATTATTTATCTATTTTTATGGGTATTTTAAATCTAGCCACTTTTAATTTTGATTTCAACCCAGTTTACCTGGACCCTTTAACCCAATTAACTACCCAGCCCAAACCAATTTCCTACCCGGCCCAACCCCGAACCAATCTGAGCCGTTGATCAAATTAAATCAACGGCCCAAATCATTGTTACCTTAATTAACCTAGACTAACCCCCCCGACCCATCTCATTCTCACTGGTCTCTCATCTCTCTACTCTCTCTCTCTATCTCTCTAAGTGTCTTCTAGAGACTTCCTGTCTCTTTGGCTCTGATGAACCTCTTCGTCTTCTCCGGCCGTCTCTTCGCCCGAGTGCATGAAGCCCTCACCATCCTCCTGCCTCATATGGTTCCCTTACATCGGTGTTTGCCATCTCTAACGTCTTCAAGAGACCTGGGTTAATCCTCCTACCCCCTGGGCCTGTGCTCACCATCCTACGGCCATCTCCGGCTGTTCAAGCAAGGTCTGTGACCTTTAGGGTTTAAACCAGCGACATTTGAGGGTTTTCTTATCTTTCTGGGTTCTCTTTGAAACCCTAAATTCTTAAAACTCCCCGATTCTTTTAGATATATGATAGATTTGTGTATATTTTCAAGCTATTTTGTTGTTTTTCTCAAAGATTCTCTGGTTTTCTCTAAAACGACTCTCCGTTTTTCAACTAGGGTTTCGTGACCCCTTTTCAAAAAACGCTTTCTCTTCTGATTTTCTATACTAATCCATGATTCTCAGTATACTTTAAATGTTTGATTAAGTATTTTTCTCTTTACCTGAGCTATTCTGTTAAAACCCCTCAATTTTTTAGTGTTCAGAGTTCGTCTTGGTTGCTATGTGTAGTTGATCTGTATCTTTCTCATAAACATCATATGATTCTGTGATTTTTACTTATGTTTACTTGTAGGATTTCTGGGTTTGATTATTCCTGTCTAAATCATGCTCTATACGAAACCCTAACTCTTATTTTGATATGGTTCTCCTGGTCCTGATTCTTATTTATTACCAGCTCATTCACATAGTGTTATGATAAATCGATGCTATCTTCTCTATTTGTGAATCCCTGAAGTTCTATGACTAATACTTCACTGATCTTGCATGACTTCGAGAATTTTCTTTAGAACCGTGTATTTTTCCTTGGAACTCTTTACTGATTTTTGCATATTTGTATGACGTTTGCCTTATTTGATAACTGATTCCCTGTGATTTCAAGGGATCTCTTACTGATTTTCAGAATTATTTTCATCCTTATGTTATGTATAAGTATGTTGTCAATTAATTATATACTTTCCTTAATTAACATATTATGTACCTAGCCTTAATCACATGCCTTGTCCTTTACTACTCTTTGCACGATTAAAATCAGTCTTTCAATTAGCTCCCTTTCCTTATTTACCACTGTGATATCCGTTTGAACTGTGACTCCTTAATTGTGGGGAGTACTTATATTGATTGGATCCTAGTTGTGTTTATTTCTATAATTATATACACTTTACTTGATTCCTTTCCTTATATTTCCACTACTTGTTACCGTTTGGGTATGATTCCTTAACTAAAGGAAGTCTGTATACTTAATTGATTCTAATTGATGTTTATTTCCAGAATTGCTGCTGAACTATTATTTTTACCTTATTCCTCTGCCTGCTTTTCAAAACTATATATATATTATATTCATTCATTAGCAAACACGAACACATACCTTGTTCTACTTTCTCTTGCTCACATACATTCTATTGCTCCTAATTGGCTGTTGTTACTAGTCGACTGAAAGCCAATACTAGTTGTGCTGTTTACTTATTCCTTACTTTGTGCTTTCTATCTTCAACTGGTATGTTTTCAATTTATATTTGAAGTCCCCAACACAACATGTTTCTCTGGTTACTACGACTCATCCTGTTTCTGATCTTCTTTTATTTATGATTGTGTTGTCCTACTTGCAACTAATTGGGTACTCTGTTGTTTAGTTCTTGGTATCCCCTCCATTATAGCCTCAGCATGTGATCCTTAGGATACTATAATTGCATTGCATGTTACTTAACACGTGCTATACTCGGAACTGTTTCCTTAAACCTATGTGTAATTATGTCCTACCCTCTCCCAGTACTCCCTCTAATCTGATTGTGTGTTGGTTTCAAACCATGATTGATCCTATACTCTAAGCATTTCTGATTGCGTGACCATGTCTAACTAATATTCCTAAGTCTGTGTCCCACTACCCATACCAAGTGCAAGACTTCTGCCTGTTATGTGTTCATCATGTTATGTGCTCTATGTATCTCGATCCCCATTGCCCATGTGTGGAGATTTGTGTTGCTGAACCTATCTCGGTTCTATGAGTGTTACTAAATCTGTTTGGGTCCATGTTCAAGCTGCTAATTGCCTTACTCTTCTCAAATCTGTTTTACTGGACAACTCCCTCTTATTTTCAAAACTATTTCAAACAAGTCCCTTTTAACATTGTTTTCTACTAAAAATATTTTCAAACCTATCTCCTGCACTTCACTTGATTCCTAGACCTTTAAGTTCTGCCCCCCTCCCCCTCAGTGTGAGCACTGCTTTGGGACCCTTGAGCTCCCTCTGAACTCTGACACACTGAGGTTGGTACTTCCACACTGCACAGGTTCCATTCGTGGTTACCAAGTCTGGGTGTGAGCATTGCCCGGGAACCCTTGAGGTCCTTAAGGAACTTTGACACGCCCAAAATGTAAAAAGGCTAGGAAACACCATATGGCATAAGGCTTGGAGGATTTGGGTCTAAGTGAAGGCTCTCTATAGAATAACTTCTTATTTTCTTTCTATTTGGTTATGTAATTCATGGTTCCTGTCCTGTAATAATTTGTAAACAACTCATGGGGGCTGGATAGTGAAATGGGAGGGGTAACCATGCATGCTTAGCTATTACAAGGGTAGAAATCATGCTTAGACTTTTATTTCCTATTTTCGAAATAGAGATCCTGTGTAGGTTCATATGTTCATGCATTAGAGATCCTGCTTCTTAGGTTTCATACCTGTTGTCCAGCATGCTCACTTGCTCAGAAAAATCCTGCTAACAAATGATGTTTTCGACTCTCACTGCCATGTATGCCTCGAAATCCTTCTTTTAGGCTAAATAACATTAATGAACATGTTATTTTGCATCTCCTGAAACTATGTTTAAACATTAAAATATTGACGTTTAGAAATCCTGTTTTAAGATAAAACAACGCTAATAAACAAGTATCCTCTGAAATTAGGATTGTGATCAATGTACATCTAGAAATCATGTTTTAAGGTCCTGCATATGCATCATCTCGCATTTAGAAACCATGTTTAGGAATTCTGTGTGTTCATCTTTCCCGATGAATTAGATACCATGTTATAGGGCCCTAATCACTCAACTACACTTAGCTTAAATACCGATGTATAAAGGGTATAAACAACCCCACTCAGTTTTCTCTAAAGAATAACTGGTAATGACTTCTGTGTTCTGAATAACCTAGAACAACATGTTTAGGTAAAATTCATAACAGTTCCATTAAGGATTCTGTTAATTAATGTGTACTTCCCCACGCCTAAGCAAGCCTTAGGTGATAAAATCTTAAAAACTGAAAACCTGCCTCCTTTATGTGTACTACTTAATGTTAACAGTCTCCTCCAATCAGTAGGCAAACTGATTAAGAATTTCAAGCGATAGCAAAACTGCCTGTTTATTCTCTGAACTCACCTAGAAACCATGTCTTAGGACCTCCATAAATACTGCCCTTATATGTGTTTGAGTCGTGCTAATTATGTGCATAACCTGTGGAGGTAAACTTGAGCCTTTTGTATGCTCCTATCTGTTTCCCATTTGCTGCAGTCCTAAATGTTCTTATTTGTCGCTCTAGAATTTTACCTTTAAACCCGAGGGTCTTCCTAGTACCTCCATTTTAGGATAGTAGTCCTAACCACCTCTGGGACTAATACGAAGGGACGTGTAATAGCACACAATAGATTTTGTGACTAACACGCGCTTTAATTACCTTCGTGGGGGAGGGGGGGATGGTAGAATATGGATATGATGACCGAGGCGTTAATACCACGTGTAGAACCTCTTTGAGGAGTGTCATACCGGGTATTGCATTGATGTGATCCATATTATCCCAAACCTAGGATATCCTTTACTTTACACGCTTAGACTGTAACTCTTTTCGAAACTTAGCTCTTCTCTAATTATTTTCAAACACTGGTTTGCTTAATATTTGAGATCCCCTCTTACTTGAGCCCCTTACTTGTTATTTGCTAATTGTACAAATTCACGAAAACTATTTGGCTGGGAACCACACTTGTGGGTCTTGAGGGGTGCCTAACACCTTCCCCTTGGAATAATTTCAAGCCCTTACCCAATCTCTGATAGTAACGTAGTTTAATTGAACCCCTTAGGTTCCCTAACACACCGTTAAAATCGTTAGGTGGCGACTCTCCAAATATGCAAACCCCCTTTCCCAAAAGGAAAGAGTTTCCTCTACCCAAATGTCCTGCACCCGATCTCTCTGCGAGGAAAAAAAAGGGGGGCGCGACAGCACTGCCGGTGCCTGAGCCTGTCCCGCTGGAATATCCGCGGCGGGAACCTGATCCTAAATAGTAGGGTGATCCACTGGTACTGCCTCGGCTGCTGTGCGGGCTGGTCCCCTACCTCTACCACGGCCTCGACCTCTCGCTGGTCTAGCTGGTGTCTGTACACCCTGATCAGTAGCACGTGTCCTCACCATCTGTGAGAGAATGAAACAACAAAAGTGTAGATTTTCATAATCAATAGAATGGCACGATAGGATGCAAGAAAATGAGATTTTTCCTAAGAGTTTTGTAGCCTCTCGAAGATAAGTACATACGTCTCCGTACCGATCCGCAAGACTCTACTAAACCTACTCATGACCGTTGAGTCCTATGTAACCTAGTGCTATGATACCAACTTGTCACGACCCCAAATCAATATGGTCCGTGATGGCGCCTATTGTGAAACTAGGCTAGCCCTCTAATGCAATAAATCAACATTTTTTGTCTAAAATAATGTCACGACCCCAAATCCTAACAGGCCGTGATGGCGCCTATCGTGGAACTAGGCTAGCCGACCATCACTTTACTACGCATTTATTCAATTATAACAGTTCATAATATAACAATAAGCAGGCAACCATAGCATCAATTAATATAATTAAGTCTTAACGTCCCAATAATAGTCTAACCAACCTCCCAAGAACTGGAGTCAATAGTCATGAGCATCTAAGAATAAATAAATCTAACTCTGCTAATATTAAATAAGGAAGGGAAATGGAGAAGCTGTGGATGCTAGACAGCTACCTCGAAATCCCGTGAAAATGCTGCTATCAAACTGCGTCAGCTACTGCTGCGAACTAGTACCTGGATCTGTGCACAGAGGCACATGGAGTCTTTATGAGTACGCCAACTCAGTAGTAATGGAAATAAATCATAGTCTGAGAAATATAAACACACAGAACAGATACACAATTCCACAAAACCAGTAAAACACCAAGTCACCATGTAACATTCATCAATCATAAGTTCGAAATTACAAAAATCCTTTGAAAACAAGTACAATATCAGTATATCTCAGTAAAGTTCTCAGTGAAACCAGTTTGAAAACGAAGTAAATCATAGTTTGAAAACACAGTAAAAATCTTCATAAAACTGCCCCTCGGTCCATAATCATTTCTCGTAACAATTTCTTTCAGCATCAGCCCATCAGGCATCCTCACAATCACTCTGCCCATCAGGCATCCTCACAATCACTCTGCCCATCAGG
>ML279920.1:0-37154 GCA_005239495.1 Nicotiana undulata | reverse complement strand
AGACAGTATTGTATTTTCATTTCCAGACTTGTATTTAGCATTCCAGTAGTTAGTCCGTGAGATTGTGACACCCCGGTTTTGGGAAGTTTACGTTATCTTATGATTGTTATGTTTCTTTTCTTCCGCAATCAAGTTTTATTAATTTTGTTATCGATGTTGGAAAGATTATTTTTGGGAAAGGTACGTTATTGATGTGCGGTGAAACTTGTTTCCCACTGTTATCCCAGTGTGTGATGGGAATTGGTTGAGGCTGATAAATTTAGCATTTCATTTCGTACTAAATGATTTTTAATTGCTATTACAAGTTATACGTTGGCTGGCCTAGCGAGTTCAACGTTAGGCGCAGTCACGGCCTAAAGGGTGGGAATTTGGGTCGTGACAGTGATCGAAGATGGCCATGCTGAGATTAACTTAACCAGCCTGAATTTGGGTTGGAGAAACAAATACATAAAGTATCTAAAGGACGGAAAGTTTCCTGCGGACGTGAAAGAGTCAAGGGCCTTACGGACTAAGGCGACCAAGTTCTCGCTCGACAAGAAACACACCATTTATAGGAGGACTTTCGACGGACCTTTGGCAGTGTTCCTAGACCGGGTGACACGGATTATGTGCTTCAGGAAATTCATGAGGGCTCCTGTGGGAACCACTCTAGTGCTAAATCCTTAGTCCGAAAGTTCATCAAAGCAGGCTATTACTAGTACAGTATGGAAAAAGACGCCAGGGAGTTCGTCCATAAGTTCGACCGATGTCAAATGTTCGCGCCCATGATCCATCAGCCTGGCGAACAACTACACTCGGTCTTGTCACTTTGGTCGTTCATGAAATGGGGGATGGATATCGTCGGACCATTGCCGACCGCATCAGGTAAAGCCAGATTCATTATGTTTATGACTGACTATTTCTCTAAATGGGTGGAAACACAGGCTTTCGAGAAGATAAGATAAAAAGAAGTCATCAACTTCGTATGGGACCACATCCTATGACGGTTCGGTATCCCTTCCGAAATAACCTGTCATAACGGAAAGCAGTTCATAGGGGGAAAAGTAACACAGTTCCTCGAGGACCACAAAATCAAAAGGATCTTATCGACGCCCTACCACCCATGCGCCAACGGCCAGGCCGAATCCACAAACAAAACCATCATTCAAAACCTAAAGAAGAAGTTGGAAAGTGCAAAGGGCAGGTGGAGAGAGATTTTGCCTGATGTTCTGTGAGTGTATCGTACCACTCCCAAGACAAGAATATGGGAGACACCGTTCTCTCTAGTGCATGGGCCTAAATCTCTAATACATGTCGAGGTAGGGGAACCAAGTGCCAGATTCCAGCATGACACGGAGGATTCAAACAACCGTGGCCCTCAAATTACTCGATGAGATGCGAGAAGCTTCACTGGTTCGGATTGCTGCGCAAAAGCAAAGGATTGAGAGATACTATATATGGAGTGTGAATCTCCGATATTTTGGAGTCGGGGACTTAGTCCTAAGAAAGGTCACTTTGAACACCCAGAACCCTAAAGAAGGAAAGTTAGGTCCAAGCTTGGAAGGACCGTACCGTGTCCTTGGGGGGTGGTCGGCAAAGGATCATACAAGCTCAGCACCCTGAAAGGCGAGCAACTCCCAAGAAATTGGAATATATCCATGCTCAAGCGATATTACTGCTAAGGTAATCTTAGGACCCCACCTTCGATCGGATTTTGGTCCCGAAAAAAGGGTTTTTATCGACAAGGTTTTTAATGAGGAAACACTTATGCGTCCTTCAGGGATAACTCGCACCGACATCCGAGGCCTTTCCCTAAGCAAATCCTGACCACTGGAGGACTCTGCCCCAGAAGAGGGGTTCCCTCGCAATACAAGTTGGAACAAGCCTTAGAGAGTTTTTTGCAGGAAAATAATGAAGCAGGTCAAACGGTCAAATGAACCGTATTCGCATATGGGGACCGAACCCTTGATGGCAAAGACATATGTGTTTGTATCAAATAATGAAAGGAATGTGCGAACTCAAGAAACAATTATCATTAGCATTTAAATTATCCAATTCTGAGGTTGTAAGATCCCAAGAGGTTAACCTCAGATATATCGAAAACTGTAAGTCTTACGGGCATGATCAAAATCCCAAGCGGGATTATCTAAATAACAAGACACGGTCCCGACTTCAAAGCCAAGGCCATATATTCTAACTTGTAAGACCCCTAAAAAGGCATACCCTCGAATATAGATGACGAGGATACGATACCCGGGACTAAGGGCTGTGACCAAATAAGACGACTACGGTCGAAGGGCTCCGTCCCTACAACAAGCGATTCGGGGACACCCGACTATCGCCATAAAACTAAATCCCTCGAAATTATTTCGGAAAGAACCGGTTAAATCATGCTACCTTTAGTGTAAGAAATAGCTTCAATCATTCTCACATCAGCTCCCAAAAAGAGCGTCGATCATTCTCACATCAGCTCTCAAGGAAGAGTTTCAAACATTTTCATGTCGACTCGTAAGAAAAAGTTTTTTCGTTCATCGTAAGGGCTCTTAATGGAAGCCCTTTTGGGCCATCGAAGAGCCATATGAACACAAGAAAACTCTGAGTAAATCTCTAAGGAGTGAAAAATATAGGCATATCGAAAGTCGCCTAAAAGCTTTAAAGCCGACGAAAAACGCCTATGGGCTAATCCAAAACCTGAAGGGTCGGTGAGCCCGAGTCATAACCCGGCTCGGGGACTGAGCCCAAAACGGTTAATTGAAAGTCGCCTAAAATCTTTAAAGCCCGTGGAAAAGGCCTACGAGCTAATTCAAAACCTGAGGGATCGATGAACTCGAGTCGCAACCCGGCTCGAGGACTGGGCCCGAGATGGTTAACCAAAGGCCGCCTAAGGGCGGATACGAATAAGCCCCCGGGCTAACCATGAAAGGCCTATAGTCCAGTTAGGGGAAGACGCTAACCCCGTTCTTAAAAACTCCCAATAGACTAACACATAAAAATACGGGAACCGACGCAGAAATCCCAAACGACCGGTCTTGGACCATCATCGTTTGGCCGAGGCAGAGAACATATCCGTCTAGGAAAACTGATTTCAAGCCACTGACCCCCATGGGCAAAGAGGACAGCGCAAGTGTAGTCTGTGCTCAAACACAAAACCTGCCTTAGTTTGAAACACGTTACACACTCAAAACAAAACGTGAAAATCTTGGAGCTGCCCGTGTCCCGAAAGTTCGAACAGGTAATCTGTTGTAAAGCCTAAAGGCTATGCCAGGCCCAAGCAGGCCCCCATTCAAAGAATCAATTATGCAGTCTTAATACTATCCTTATTTTTCGAGCTCGGGTAGATGATGGGTCGATCCTGTATGAACGAAGTAGATACCTACTCATAGGTCAACATCGGAATTACCCGAAGTGTCTGGGTCGAGAAAAATATTTCGCCCAAAGCTCGACAGCAGATCATCTCCGCTATAAAGAAACCAAAGGCCGATCCTCGCCTAACTAAAAGCAACCCCAGCTCCGACAAAGGGTTCGGAGTTTAAACAAAGCCTAATATTGGTCGTAATAAAAATTTGATTTTTGGGCCAATCACACACGCATGTTCGCAAAAACGACAGAACGAGTTCCGGCACCAGATCAAAAGAAAAACGAAAGAATTTCTTATATTGATAGAAGATGTTTACAAGGCCCACCAGGAGATCTTCACACAAAAAGGCATAAATCAAAAGCCTAATCTTCACACAAAAAGGCATACCCTCAAATACCCCCTCGCAAGGGGCCACTAGTCAGCGTCTTCAGGCTCCCTAGCGGCAACGGGCGGACGACAATATTCCTCCACCTTCTATAAGCCTCCGCTTTGGGCAGGTTCGATTGAAACACTATTGGGAAGCCGCATCCTAAGATATCGAACCGGTATACGACGTGAAGGTCGGTGGATATTGCCTACCTACCTCTCATGAGGCAAAGAAGGAAAATGTGCCACACCCGACCGAAGTAAGTAAGATGAGCAACAGTATAAGTACTTCACGCCTCCCAGTAGGGAGGGCGTTCGATGCCTCTCTCGCGCCCTCTCGAGCTAACAACAACAGTGAAAAGAACAACAACAACAACAACAACCCAATATAGCCCCGAGTAACGGAGAAGGACTGCGAGAAGGCAGCTATGGCTGGGCTCGAAAGGCCAGCTGAATGATTTTGCAAACATGGGCTTACACCATGAAAGCAGATAAATAGAGATAGGTGTGAGAAAAGATAAAGAGTGGAGTTTACTGAAGTAAAATTGGATGGAGTTCAAAATCAGGCAACCCCTCATTTATAGAAGGTCGATACTTGATCAATGCCTCTGGGAAAACCAACCGGTAGGGAAATTATTATCCTTTTATAAAAAAAGGAAACGGCTGAGCAATAAATGCTCCTAGAGAGTTGGTCCGACGAGATGTTTCGTAACGCAGGGGATGCTTATGTCGTGAGCATAACGTCATCGCAAAAAGTCCGAAAAAGGTTCGCGTCATGACCGTTCCTTATCATCTTATTCAAAGAAACGCGGGGACTATCTGTGTACAACTAAAAATTGAAGGATAAAATCTTTATATCTATTACGGCATTTGGCGGTCGGTCCGCGCAAGATTCGAGATACGATCCGAGTTTTCGGTCTCAAGCCTAGATCGTATTGACCTCAAGGCAGCATAGGCCCGGGATCGACATTGGGAAATGGCACATGAATCGAGGCGAATAACTCTGTACCAAAGTGTGATTCCGTACCTGGGCAGTGATTAGTCGAATCTACCAAAAAGTTTATAAAGGGGACCCTTGTCATTTTGAAAGGGAAGAGACAACACATTGAATACAAGACACAAGAACATTC
Source organism: Nicotiana undulata (assembly GCA_005239495.1). Classification (NCBI taxonomy): domain Eukaryota; kingdom Viridiplantae; phylum Streptophyta; class Magnoliopsida; order Solanales; family Solanaceae; genus Nicotiana; species Nicotiana undulata. The sequence goes on along the minus strand of ML279920.1, from coordinate 32,321 downwards.
TCTACTTTAATATCAAACATCCTCTATTCCTCTTTATTAGCTCATTTACTTGCATTTATTGCTTTCTTTTACTTGTTCTTCATTTATAGCTTATCATTGATCATAAATAGTGTATCTCAAGTCCTATAAACTTGTTATAGCTCCATCAACCACCCGATCTAGGCCCGAATTTTGGTCTCAGGGACCCTCGAGGTCAACGTCGAGCCTTCGACATAAGGCATGCACCTATTTATGATATAGCATGCAGTATTTATAGAATCTGACCAGAAGCTATGAGGTAGATTACGAGAAAGAAGCATAGTCCTAGTCATATCTTCAAGTGTCCTATTCTTTCTTTCAACCACTCCATTTTGCTGTGGAGTTCTAGGGGCAGAAAAGTTAAAATATATGCCATGCTTATCACAATATTCAGCAAATTTGGCATTTTCAAATTTAGTGTCATGATCAGACCTAATTGATGCAAGTTTATTACCTAATTGTTTCTGAATCTTTCTAACAAAAGAAGTGAACATGTCAAATGCTTCATCTTTAGATGTTAGAAACAATGTTCAGTTAAATCAAGAATAATCATCAACAAGCACCATTATATATCTTTTACCACCTCTACATAACGTTCTCATAGGACCACATAGATCCATATATGGACCAGTTCCATCGTCCTGGTGGTACTTACCATTTTCTTGCTTTTAAAAGAGGATCTTACATGCTTCCCCCTTGACCAAAACTCACAAACTTTGTCTTCCTTGAAATTAATGTTAGGGAGACCTATCACTAAGTCCTTGGAGACTAATTTGTTGAGTTGACTTACACTTGCATGTCCAAGTCTTTTCTGCCAAAGGAGAGGATCACTGTCCAACACACACAAGTATGTTAATTCAATTTCTGACAGTGTGGACAGATCTATAATATAAATATTTTTCACTCTTCTTCCTTGCAAAATTTTTTTTGTCGGTGATAAAATTTATTACAAAGCATTTTGTTGAAGTGAATTCTACCGGGTTACCTCTATCACACAATTGTGACACACTGATCGGGCTATATTTCAAGCCATCTATCAAGTAAACGTTCTCAATGGAACGTGTGTCATCCTTAACTACCTTACCAACCCTAATGATTTCACCTTTATTTCCATTTCCAAATGAGACATTCCTTCTTTGAGGTTCTCAAGTGAAAGAAATTGTTCCTTGTTGCCAGTCATGTTTTTTGAGCAGCCACTATCCATGTACCATATTTGGCTACTTCCTTTCACTTGAACCTACAAAAGAAAATCAGGGGTTAGTCTTAGGAACCCAAACTAGTTTGGGTCCCTTTCTATAAGAAAAAGGATGAATTAAGTTCTCAAGAAGAGTACTTAATTTGGTAAGCCCAATTTGGTAACCAATATTTCCCTCGAACAAAACTTTTATTCTTTTGACTGGCCTGCTCTTTTGCATTGTATTAAATTTTGGAGTGACCAGTCTTACCACAATGGGTACAAATTATGTTCTCAAGAAGAGTGTGGTACTTGCTTTTGGGATCCCATTTAGGTAGTTGACTCCCAAAGCCAAGTCCTCTTCTGTTGCTACCATGATTTTCCTATAGCCATGTTAAAACATTAGAGGATTTATTCCATTTGCATGTTCTGTCCAGTTCATCCTTAACCTTACCAAGTTCCTCCTTCAACACTCTTATCTGTTCATCTTTATTATACAACTCATTCTTTAATTTACCTACATTTTCTTTTAAGATGAGTTGAGAGCTGTCAGCTGTCTTCTTACTGGTTCCTAGTTTCAGTTTTAAATTTTCAAATTTTAACTCTAGGACATTTGTTTCAAGTGGATGGACCTAGTTCTTCAGAGTAGTATTTTAACTCACAGATTCACTTACTCTAAGTTCTAGGTTTTTACACTTTGCTTTTAACATTACACACTCCTTAGACAATTGTTCTTTCTCCTTATTTATTACTTCAGAATCATCAATAAAGTCAAGTAATAATTTAGAGAGTTTTTCTTAGGATAAGAACTTAATCTTGTCTTTGAGATAGGATATACTTACGTTTAATTCCTCATAAGATTCCTCATCTGATTCACAAACTGCCATAAGTGCTTGTTCATCTCCATCTTCATCATCTGATTCTTCATCTGAACTTTCTCCCCAAGAAGCAACCATAACTTTTGTTGATATTTTTTTATTCTTGGGATGAACCTGTTCTTTCTTCCGGTCCCTTCGTTCAATCCTTTCCCTTTTCCATTCAACTTCCCACTGAGGGCAGTTCTTGATGTGATGATCAGTTTTCCCACATTTGCAGCAGCCCTCATTGGTGGTTTTTTCTGGTGCCTTTTCCTTGTTGTAATTTCCACCTCTTAAGATGCCCTTCTTCCTCATAAGATAATATTTTAATTCCTAGGTGATCATAGCCATTTCATATTCCTCCAGTTCTTCTCCCTCAGTGATTCTCAGTGCCAGTCTTCTTTCCTTCTTAGGAGCATCCATATTCATTGTCTGCCTTCTAAGTTCATAGGCAGTGAGATTTCCAATTAGCTCATCCAGTCTGAGAATTGCCATGTTCTTGGATTCCTGAATTGCAGTAATCTTACTTTCGCAAGAGATTGGCAGAACCCTTGTCAAAATCTTCTCAACCTTGTCTACTTCAAGAATCTTCCTTCCAAGAGATTTTAGTTCTTTTGTCAGAGTAGTGAAGCTTGTGTACATCTCTTAGATGGTCTCTCCTTCCTTCATAGAGAAATTCTCATATTGAGAATATAGCAGTGTACCTCTTGATCGTTTCACCTGAGCAATTCCTTCATGTGGTACTTGCAGAGTATCCCAAATTTCCCTAGCAGTGGTACAACTTTGAATTCTGTTGTACTCATCTGGACCAAGTCCACACACAAGCCACTTCTTGGCCTTAGCATTCTTCTCCTACTTTCTTAAGTCCTCAGTGGTGCAGTCAGCTCTTGTCTTTGGAACATCTACTCCTTCAGTAGTCTTCTTCATGGTGTCCAAGGGACCATCTATAACTATGTCCCACAACTCGTAGTCTTCACCAATTAAGTGATCCTTCATCCTATTTTCCACCAGCAGTAGTACTGGCCATTGAAGAGTGGTGGCCTAGCAGTTGGTTGTCCTTCCTAATTCCCAGGTGGTGCACTCATCTTGATCTTTTCCGAAGGTGTTAGCCTCTTCAAGGATAACCTGCTCTGATACCAATTGATGTTCTAAACGTCAATACCACACGAGAGGGGGGGGGGGTGATTTGTGTGGTGTCCAATTTTCGCGTGCACTAGTTATAGAAGGACCAGGTTCATCTATATGTTCCAACTCCTACAGTTTGCGGAATAATAAATGCCGAAATTAAAGAACACCGGAATATTTATGTAGAAAACACCTGGCTCAAAAGGTGAAAAAATCACGACCTACTTCCTAGTAGGATTTTCCCAAACTCTTCACTAAATCAATGAGTCAAACATCATTTACAAAAACTCTTTTGTAAACCTAAGGATTACCTCTAATCCCTTTGTGGCAAACTAGCCTCTAGCTATTTGCGACAAACTCCAAGTTAGATATAACGTGAACACACAATACCTATTACAAAGGCTTCTAGATAAAGCTTAAAAGGTACAAGTTGTTATTACCTACTACCAGTAAACTAGACTAAAAGACAACAAATGGAACTGGTTCTTCTGGCTGGTTCAAGTAGCTTCAGAGTCGCACACTTAATTCTCACACGAACTGCTTGCAAAATTACCTTGCTTATTTTTCTCTCAATTCTTTCTTAGCTTCTGCTTTTGTGCGTACCTATACAATAAGAACACTGAGCAACATATAGGATTAGTAAACAAGAGATTTAATAGAATTCTGATGCTACTCTTCCTTGGTGGAAGAGTTCTAGTTAATCTCTACTCCCTAAATCCTTCCTTATCTTGATTATGTTCTTACTGAATAAGGAGTCCTTCTCCTTGTCATTTTGCAATCTTTTTGATCAAGAGATATCACTTTAAATCGCATATTTTATTTATCCCATGCCTGTGCACCTCACGTGACTTTAACTCTGCCTGTGTCTATATCACCAGTGATGGACCTGATTCAACTTTGAGTTACTTTGCCAATCTTCAAAACCAGTCAGATTCTTGAGCCAACACCATTGACGTCATTCCCTCAGAGTTCCTGCCATTCCCCGAGAAATGGAACTTCACGCGTGAGTAAAATGTGATGTTTTGTCTTTTTTCATTTATTTTGCGATACGTCGAGTGACTATTCCCTTTCTTTTCTCTCAGCAGTCTCGTGGATGCCTGCTGCAGTCCTTGACCTTGCGTACTGGGCTTGCAAACTAGCAGCTACTTCGACATACGATAAACGCAAGTGCCTGGACTTGTTGAGGGGCAAGTGGGAGGTGAATCACCATGGTACATGCTATAATACTTCTTCCTTTTTGAGATATACCTTTCTTCACAGGACCTAACTTCTCTATTGCAGGTATTGGCGAGTTCTTCATGATGAGGCCGCCCCCTTTAGGTGAAGAAGAGGAGCCTTCGGCTTCGAAGCCAAAGAAATATAATAAGAGAAAAAGGTCCTCTAAGGACGAGGACTCCCAAAGCAAAGCAAAGCCAGCTCGGGGACATAAGAAGAATGTAGTCATCAACGAGGACTTCAACTTCGTTCGTCGATCCATGGGAGATGATGACGAAGAAGTGGAGGGTTCGACATTGGTGACTCGAACCAAAAAACCTTCTGAGGCAGTTAAGCTCGTAGAAAAAGAAGCCCTTAGTCTCGAAGGAGGAGATCAAAAGAAGAAAAAGGACAAAGCCCTTCATCTTCTGATTTGCCGGTTGCTTCTCAGACTTCGGGGAATACTTCAAATGGAATAAGCGTCGAAGCACATCTGCCCGATCAGAGCGCCTCGGGTGATTTCCCCGAAGTCGTGACAGTAGGTCACTCACCATCATTTCCATCACTCCCTGAAGATACAATTAGGGATGCTCAGGACCTGAAGACGCCCGAGTTAGGCGGAGTCCCAAGTGAGAATGACCTCTTCCAGGGTTGCTTTACTGGGGTCGATGTGGCCGAACCAGCAGATGCAAAATTGATCTTCAAGGAGGCTCAACGACTTTGTTCAATCGTGAGTTTTTAATAGTACTATAATCTTTCTAACTTCATACTTTCTTACTTTGTTTAAACAAACTTTTCTTTATGTAGGCCTTCGACAAATTTAAGGTTGAGTTATGTCACTGTGAGGCCGAGTTGCGTAGATCTTCGAATGAGGAGACGACCCTTAGACTTCTTTGTGCAAAGAAGGAAAAAAACTGATACACCTTCGATCGGTGTTGACCCGAGCTCGAGACTACGAGGACGAGCTAGAAAGGAAGTAACCTCTATTTTGAAAGAATATGGGCTTCCTCTCCCATCTTCGGATGCTAACACTTCAGCAACTCAATTGCAGCGTAAGGTGGAGATGCTGGAGGGTCTTCGGGGTGAGGTCGCCCAAGTCAATTCCGAATGCAACGAGTGGAAGGCATAGATGGATGTCCTTGATGTGGCCAAAAAATAAGCATTGGATAAACTACCCGCCCTCGAAATTCAACTCCTTAACGCTCGAGAGAGAAATTTAATTCAGGCAGGCAGGATAACTGAGCTCGAGGCTGATCTCACGAAGGCAAAGGCCAAAATCGAGGAATCCGAAGCCAAAGAGATACAAGTACAAGTCGACAAGAAGGTAGCCATCCATTTAAAAAGATGCTATTGATGCTCAAATGGAGTTGAGAGGGGCCTCTGATCGAAAGAGAAGAAGCAACGACTATGCCTGATGCATCCCAGAGGGAAACCCTCAAGGAGATTCATACTAAGGGCTTCGGTCTCTCATAGGAGATAGAGTAGGCTAAGGTGGAAGATATTGAAGCCAAGTTCCTCATTTCTTCTGATGATGAAGGCGATGTTGAAAACGATGTGGAAGAGACCGACGAGGATGCTAGTCTCGATGGGGTTGATGATGACAAAGTCCCCGAGGGGGAAAAGAGTATTTATTTTTTTACTTTTGTAAAGGCTCCCTGTGGGAGTATTGTAAATGTACGTTTGTACCATTATCTTGATATAAGGAAATCATGTTTTCTATCTCTGAGTTAATTTCCCTCTTGCCTTTGCCTTTGCTTTTAAGATTTGATGTTGTTGGTGATAAGTCTGATGTATTGGACATAGAATATAAAACCCTTAGGTTTTTGTTCTTGATGAACGATCAATAATAAGGACTTTCGAGTTCGAACTTAGGTGAGGTATCGAGCACAGTGTGATTTGGCCTTTAAGTTCTTTAGGTGTCGACCCTTAGTTTTTTTAAACATCGGCCATTAGGATCTTTTCAATTTGGCCCTTAGGCTCTTTAGATTGGCCCCTAAGCTCTTTAGGTCGGCTGTTAGGCTCTTACATATCGTCCCTTAGGCTCTTTAGGTCGCCCTTATGCTCTTACATATCAACTCTTAGGCTTTTTTTAGATTGGGTTAATTCGACCTCTAGAATGGCTATAATTTTCCCCTATTCTGGCTAAAGACTTTTAAAAGTTTAGTTATGCCTTAGCATGTTTTTATATTTGCCCGAAGTTTTGATAGTTCGATTGATAGGAACCTCGATTGCAAGTCGATGTGCGACAATAATTGAGTACCTCGTGAGGTTCTCTTGAAGGCTGATTTTTTTGAAGCCTTTACATTGTTCGGAGCTGATACTATCAAAGGCCATTGCTTATGTCGAGGGTATCCTGGTTTAACCTATTTTTTTGAAGTATATGAAGGCCTTTAGTTTTATGGAGGAAGTCGGACATCTCCGAGCTGCATTATCTTGGCCGTAGCCTTTTCATATGACCGTAATCTTTATCTTTGGATGTATCCTTTAGTCCCCGGGTGAGATGACCTCAGCCTTAATATAAAGGGTATGCCTTTTTAGGGGTCTTATAAGTTTGAATATGTAGCCTTGGCCTTAATATCGGGGGTAATCCCTTTTAAGGTCTTATAAATTTGAGTATGCCTCATTGAGGTATTATAAGTTGGATTATGCCTTATTGAGGTTTTATAAATTTGATGTTGCCTCATTGACCTCTTATGAGTTAGATGTTGCCTTATTGAGATCTTATGAGTTTGATGTTGTCTTATTAAGGTCTTATGAGTTCGAGTCTTTGATGACTCGATAAGTTGACTGTCAATGACAGACCCTGAGTGTTCGATAGTATTTGGCCCTTGAGTCGTTTCATGTGAAAATAGTAAACTTATTTGAGGCACAACGTGTTTTGATAAAAAAAAAGGATGCTTCTTTGAATACTTGATACATACGTACGTGTTTTTCCATCGGGGGCTCGACTATTCTAACGGACACGGTTCATTTGACCATTTGGGGCATTACAACATTCTCCTAGCAAGGCCCTCTTCAGCATAACTTGATTTCTTTGAAAAAATAACCTCTGAGGGTGATGCCCCCAATATTCGAGATTGATTGAAAACAAGTCGTGAATACTTGTTGATTTTTCCTTAGGTAGCATATAGATGTTGCCTCGTTAAAAACCTTGCCGGTGAAACCCATTTGGGATAAAACCCGATCTAAGGGAAAAAGAGTGAAACACATGCTTTAAAACCCAAGGTCTTCGAGCTGAAGGGTGCTTCGATTCCTCTCAATCGAACACCTGCAACAAGTTAGTATGAAATATAAATGAAAAGGGAGAAGGTTATATCTTAGCAATAATAGAGTTTGAGCATCGATATGTTCCAATATCTTGGTAGTTGCTCGCCTTCCGTGGTTCTAAGTTTGTAGGATCCATTGCCTACCACTCCGAGGACGCGGTACGGTCCTTTCCAAGTAGAGCCTAGTTTTCCTTCGTTTGGGTTTCGAGTGTTGAGGGTGACTTTACTTAGAACTAAGTCCCCGAATCCGAAGTATCGGAGGTTTGTTCTTCTATTGTAGTACCTTTCAATCCTTTGATTTTGAGAGGCCATTCATACCAGTGCGGCCTCGCGCTTTTGATCTAGTAGTTCGAGGGCGGTGTTCATGGCCTCGTTGTTTGAGTCCTCGATGGCATGCTGAAATTTAACGCTGTGTTCCCCGACCTTGACTCCTATCAATGCCTCAGACCCATATACCAAAGAAAACGGGTTCTCCCCTGTGCTCGACTTTGAAGTTGTTCGATATGCCCATAGTACTTTGGGCAACACTTCTTACCATTTTCGCATTCTCTAACCTCTTCTTTAAGTTTTGAATGACAGTTTTGTTTGTGGACTCGACCTGACCATTTGCACTTGGGTGGTAAGGCATCGATAGGATCCTTTTGATTTTATGATCCTCGAGGAATTTCGGCACCATGCTGCCGATGAAGTGCTTCCTATTATCACATGTAATCTCGGAGGGGATCCCGACTCGGCATATGATGTGGTCCCATATGATGTTGATGACCTTTTTTTCTATTATCTTCTCGAAGGCCTGCTTCTACCCATTTTGAGAAGTAGTGAGTCATAAAATAAGGAAAATCTAGCTTTACCTAGCACCATTGGTAGGGGACAGACGATGTCCATCCCCCTTTTCATGAATGGCCACGGGGATATGACTGAGTGTAGTTGTTCGTCGGGTTGGTGAATCATTTTTGTAAATCTTTGGCATTTGTCGCATCTTCGAACAAATTCCTTGCTGTCCTTTTGCATGATATCCTAATAGTAACCTGCTCTGATAATCTTTCGAACTAAAGAATCGGCACTGGGGTGGTTTCCACAAGTGCCTTCGTGTATTTCTTGAAGCACGTAGTCAGTGTCCCCCGGTCCTAAGCATACTGCTATTGCTCCGTCGAAGGTCCTTCTGTATAGTGTTCCATTCTCGTCGAGTGAAAATCAATTTTCTTTGGCTTGAAGGGCCCTCGATTCTTTTGGGTCCGTGGGGAGCTTCCCATGCCTCAAGTAGTCGATGTACTTGTTCCTCAATCCCATGTAAGACTCGTTGAGTTGATTTCGGCATGGCCTTCTTCGATCACCGATTTGGATAGTTGCACGACAGTCCCCGGGAGTATGTCATCTTCTTCGATAGACGAACCCAAGTTTGCAAGTGTATCAGCCTTGTTATTCTATTCTCAAGGTATGTAAATCAGGTTCCACTCTTTGAAGCGATACAATGTCACTTGAAGCTTATCTAAGTATCTTTGAATCCTATCTTCTCGAATATCAAAGATCCCGTTTACTTGGTTTAAAACCAGAAGAGAGTCACATTTTTCTTCGATGACCTCTGCTCCTAGGCCTTTGGCCAATTCGAGACCTACAATCATGGCCTCATACTCGGCCTCATTGTTTGTCAACTTCGAAGTTTTTATAGATTGTCTAATTATGCCGCCCGTAGGTGGTTTTAGAACTATGTCGAACACAGAACCTTTCACGTTCGATGCACCGTCAGTGAAAAGGGTCCATTCCCCCGATGAGCTACCCGTTTTTAACAAGAGTTCTTTCTCTACTTCGACACGAGGTCAGGCGTAAAATCGTCCATGAAGTCCGCCAAAATTTGAGACTTGATAGTCATTCAGGTTTGATACTCGATGTCATACCCTCCGAGTTCGATGGCCGATTTGGCCAATCGGCACAATAATTCGAGCTTATGCAAGATGTTTCGAAGAGGATATGTTGTTAATACACATATAGGGTGACATTGAAAGTAAGGTTCCAATTTCCTTGATGCACTTACCAATGCAAGAGATAGTTTTTCTAAGTGCGGATAACTGGTTTCAGCATCTCCCTGGGGTTCGACTTACGTAATAGATAGGGAATTGCGTACCTTGTTCTTCCCGAACCAACACACCACTTACCGCTACTTTGGACACGACCAAATATAAGTATAGCGTTTCATCCTCCTTCGGGGTATGGAGAAAAGGTGGGCTCTAGAGATACAACTTTAATTCTTCCAAAGCATGTTGGCATTCCGGAGTCCACTCAAAGTTGTTTTTCTTCTAGAGTAGGGACAAAAACGTGATGACTCCGATCTGAAGACCTTTAGTTGAATCGGCCTAAGGCTGCTATCCGCCCGATCAGCCATTGTACGGCTGTCATGTTGTTCACCACGGTGATATCCTCGATGGCTTTGATCTTGTCAGGATTGATATCGATCCCCCTATTCGATACCATGAAGCCCATAAATTTGTCTGATCCGACTCCGAAAGCCCATTTCTCCGGGTTGAGCTTCGTGTTCTACCTTCTTCGGATGTCGAACGTCTCCTGCAAATGAGTCAAATGGTCCTCTGTGCGTAGGGACTTAGCTATCATGTCATCAATGTAAACTTCCATAGACTTGCCTATTTGATGTTCAAACATCTTATTAACTAGGCGTTGATATGTAACTCCTGCATTTTTTAGCCCCAAGGGTATTACGTTATAACAATATGTACCATACTTCGTGATGAACAAAGTCTTTTCCTGGTCTTCCGGGTTCATTTGAATTTTATTGTACCCGGAGTAGGCGTCGAGAAAATTAAGGATCTCGTGGCAGGCCGTAGCATCGATCAAATGATCGATGTTTGGAAATGGGAATGAATCTTTAGGGCATGCTTTATTCAAATCTTTATAACTACACACATTCTCAGTTTATTTCCCTTTTAGGGACTACTACTACATTAGCTAGCCATTGAGGGTATTTTACCTCCCTAATGGAACTTATTTTGAGAAGTTTTGTTACCTCGTCTGTGATGAATGCATGCTTTACCTCGTACTGAGGTCTCCTTTTTTGTGTCGCTGGTATGAACGTGGGGTCGACACTTAGTCGACGGGTGGTTATCTCCGATGGGATCCCCTTCATATCTAAATGGTACCAAGAGAAGCAATCAATGTTATCAATAATAAATTGAATGAGTTTTTTCCTGAGTTCAGGGGTTAATCCTGTTCCTAGGTATACCTTTCGTTCTGGAAGATGCTCGATTAATACGGCCTGCTCAAGCTCTTCGACAGTGTAATTTGTTGCATCTGACTCTTCGAGGGCAACGAAGGCTCGAGGAGTGAGGAAGTCTTCTTCGTCATCCTCGACCACCTACTCACCGATCAACTATCCCTCGGGTTCACCCGAGGGTATAGACTGTGGTTGCTATTTGGTTATCTGCTTGTCTTTTGACTTCTCTGAGGTGGAAGGCGTCGATGCTGGTTCCAAGTCGCGCACCGCAAACATCTCTTTTGCTGCATGTTGCTCCCCATTCACTGTTTTTACACCATCCTTTGTTGGAAATTTCATCATTTGATGGAGAGTTGATGGCACTGCCCTTATGCTATGTATCCATAGCCTTCCAAGTAAGACATTGTATCTCATGTCACCTTCGATGACATGAAATTTGGTATCTTGAATTGTACCGGCCACGTTGACTGGGAGGATGATTTCTCCCTTCGTCACTTCACTCGCAATTTTGAATCCATTCAGGACTCGAGAGGCGAGTATGCTCTGGTCGAGCAGCCCGAGCTGCTCCACGACCCTTGACCTAATTATGTTGGCCACGTTACCTGGATCCACGAGCACACGTTTAATTTGAACTTTATTTAAAAGGAAAGAAATTACCAGTGCATCATTATGAGGCTGAGATAGGGTCTCAATGTCTTCCTCGCAGAATGTAAGAGCATCCTCGGGTATGTGGCTCCGAGTCTGCTTTTCATTTGTGATGAACACTTTTGTTTGTTTGAAAATGGGTCCCTGCAGGATGTCGACTCCTCCAATGATCATGTGAATGAAATGATGTGGCTCTTCTGGTTCATTCTTCCTATTGGCATATCTCTCTCAAAATTTATTCGTGGATCGGTTGCTGAGGAACTCTCGAAGGTGCCCTTCGTTGAACAATCGGGCTACTTCTTCTCGAAGTTGTCCGCAATCCTCGGTCCTGTGACCGTGGGTGCCATGGTGTTTTCACACTAAGTTGGGGTTCCTCTAGGAAGGATCTGATTGCATGGGCTTGGCCCACATGGTATTTCTAATCTTGCCTATGGCTTATACGATGTGTGAGGCATCCATGTTGAAGTTGTACTCTAACAATCGGGGTATCTCCAACGACCCTATGTCCTGTCGAACCCAGTTTTGCTCATGAGTCCCCGGGAACTTTGGCCTCGTTCTTCCCTTCGATTATTTTGAGGTATATTACCCCTCGAATTGCTTCTTCGATCTTCGACATAGGGTTGGTACCTTTCCTTGTTTGGTCTCGTCTCCCTTTCTGCATTCCTTGATTCTTTTGCTAAGAGCCTGCTTGGATATACTGAGCCCGAGGGGGCTCCCAATTTGTCGTCCTCAACCCTGATTTTCGATTGATACCTATTGTGCTCATCCGCCCCAAGTTACAGCGGGATGCTCGATCAAATTTTGCTTCAGTTGCTTGGAAGCTATCGAGCTTCATTCATTCAAGCCCCGCATGAAGGCTTGCACTGCCCAATCATCGGAGACCGGTGCTAATTCCATTCGCTCCATCTGAATGCGGAATACGAATTCCCTTAGCATCTCATTCTCTCTTTGTTTAATTTTGAAAAAAACCGGACTTCCTTGTAGCGACTTTAATGGCAGCAGCATGTGCTTTCACAAAAGAGTCTTCCAACATGGAAAATGAATCTATTGTGTATGGGGGGATGTTATGATACAACATCATGGACCCCTTGGACAGTTTTTCTCCAAATTTCTTCAACAAGACGGACTCAATCTCATCTTCTTTTAAGTCATTTCTTGTGGTAATATGCTAATTGGGATTTGTGGTCCCGTTGTACTTTGCGATATCGGGAATTCTGAACTTCTTCGGAATGAGCTTTGGATCCGCACTCGATTGAAATGGGTTTTGCATGAACTTCTTCGAATCTACTCCATTCAAAATCGGAGGTGCGACCGGGATATGGTCGACCCTCGAGTTGTAGGTTTTCACGTTTTTGTCATTGGCCTCTATCTTTATTTCTCATGATTCGATCCTTTTGGTGAGGTCCTCGAGCATTTTCATAATAGTGGTGTCTGTTCCTGAACCATTATTACTTGATATTTTTGGTGCTGGCTCAAATCGAGGAGCTATTTCTGGTCTTACTGTGCTCAGAGTCTTTTGTTGACTTTGTAGCTGAGCAATAGCCACTTGTTGTGCTTGTAACATTTCAATAATTACTTGCAAACTAACTTCTCTTTCTTCTCGAGCTTGTATTCTTTTTGCGTCATGTTGGTCACCTCCCCGCACACTTTCGTCAATATTAGTGTCCACATCGACATGCAAAGCATAGCGTGAGCCTATATCGACGGGGACTGGTGCTGGTGCTACCCCAGGGTTTTGCGGTGGTACACCGGCGATTCAGGTCGTTGCAGTGTTCTCTCCATGGAACTCAAGACCATTGTTTCCATGTGCGTTTGCTAAGTTACACAAAGTTTTGACCTGAAATCAAAGAATCTTGGAGAAGAAAAAGTATGAAAAATAACTTGTTTTATCGAAAACTAGTACCAAAACAATCACTATTATTTTTAGCTCTGCGGTGGGTGCCAAACTGCTTACCTTGAAAATGGTGTTAACATTTATATTTGATTTGTGGTTCTTAAAATATGTGATTTATTCTAATACTAGTTAATAATGAAGAAATAATGAGTGTAAGTAAGAAGAATGTGATAGCTAAACCAATATTGTCACAGAACTGGGGGCCTCGAGCTCACTCGAATCGGGGACCTCGAGTTCAGATAATAGCAGCAAATGAAGAACAATAAAGCTGAGAAATAATATTGAGCACGTTAAACGACAAAAGCTAAGTAGAATGTTCTATTGCCGTGAATGTTGTTGTCTTACAAAAATGATTGGGGTCCCCTTTATATAGGAGGGGAAAATCCCAACATAGTACATATCTAATTATGACAAAGAATGCTATTGGTACAGTTGTATAATGTCCTAGTACGTACTTGTACTATCTCCTACAGACTTTAGAAGCTCTAACCACATGTCCTTTGATGTTTTCCGCCTTTCCATGACGATCATCGATTTTACACTGCTTCGAGGTAGGCCGTGATTGGCCTTCGATATACTTTTTCAAGGTATGCACTTTGGGGTCGAACTTCAGACTCTACTTCGAGCCTCTCGAGATCGGACTTGGAATTCCATAGAGGCCTCGATACCGGGATCCCCGGTATCGACCATATACAAAACTATTTAACTAAGTATGAATGATGTGCAAGATTAAGTGAAATATGATGGCCGAAAACCTTCCAAAAGAGATCGAGCAACTTGTATATTAAAAGAAGCCACATTTAGTGGTAATAAGGGTAGATAACTTAGTAGATTAAGAGACAATGAAAGGAATCCAAGTCGACATACACATGGAAGAATAACGGAAACGAGAATTGGCAGAACTTCTCAAACTGTTTGTCAATGTATTTGTTAGGTCGAACAATGACATGCCCAGTTTAATGACTAACATCATCTCTGTTACACCCCATACTTTTGTGATATCATATATTGTATAAATGACTTTATGAGCATGATTTAAACATATTTAAAGTTTTAAGATGACTATTTATGGTATATGGATATGGAACATAATGTCTGGAAAAAATTGGATTTAAGTTGTGGAAAAACAGACTAGGCATTTTCCTTGTAATGAAGCTTTTTGTGAAATTAAGTTTGTGTGTTATACAAACTCTTTTGGGGACATATAATATACCAAATTGAAGGTCATGGGATGTAGTTTCCAACTATATTCACCAATGAAATATAGTTTCCAACAATCTTGACCAATGGAATGTAGTTTTCAACTCTTTTGACCGTTTGTTCCTACGACGTACGGATAAAGAGATATGAGAATCTGAAGAATGGTCGGTCAAGCACACATATGGTTGACTTTACAACCTTACTATAAATAGAAGACTTAATATTCTTTTTCCTCATTTTGCATAACATTCATGTATAAGAAGAGCTTAAATATCTCTCCAATAAGCTCCTTAGGATTTTGAAGCAAGTACATCATCCGCAACTCAAAATCAAGAAGCGAGAACAACAACGGGATCATTATGACATATGTAAGACTATGTCGTCCTTCTTTCTCCTAATAATTCGAGTTTTGGAAATAGAATTGTGTCTAAGAAATCTCTTTACCTCTGTATTTTAGCATTACACGCATAATGGAGGGTGTGGATCAAAGGGAATAAGAATTGGAAGCAACAACACAAGAGGTATGTAGGGTTTTCGTTACGTTTCTGGCATGATTTTGTTTAGCTATTTCTTCTTGATTATTTAAAGGTTTTTCAAGGAAAATTTCAGAATGTATTGTATCCTTTTATAGTATTCAATTACATATGTGATTTATGGAAGAAACTAGCTTGGTTTGAATTTCAAAACACTACAAAAACAAAAAGGGTGAATCGCCCATTTGGCCTATGCCATCCGGACATCTGTTTGTTCCGTTCCTTCGATATTTTTATGTATTCCCAACCCCATATTATCCTAATAGCTTAATTTAAAATTATAAAAGCTTAATTATCATGTGTTGATGCTTAGCTCATTCCTGAATCCTACTTAGACTTTCATATCACAAGTTAGCCACTATGAGTCGACATTACATTCATACTTCTATTTTGTCGATCGTTTGACGCTACTGCGGATAACTGGATCTCCTTTAGTTTGATGTTATCATCTTATCTGGGTATCCATTACAAAGTATATTGTAATTTTTTTTTTCTTGGTGATCGTCTAATTTTAGTGAAAACCTGCAGAAAGTTTTTAAAATTCGAAGAGTTGGACAAAGTTTGAGTTCCTTGGTCCTAAATTGATTCTACAAGGATCTTATTGAGTTATTTAGCCTTAGTGTCTCACGTACATATTCAGTTTATACCTAAAATAAGGATAGGCTCCTCCTTCAAACTTATGGACGTCGAGCGCCAGATTACGTTTATGATTTCGCTTATGGTTTCCGTCATGATATATTGAGTCCACATGATGTTGAAACATGTGTTATGCATCATACATTTATTATTCTTAGGGGATATAGCCCATAACTCCTACGAGGAGTACCATTGGCATATGCATGCCCAGCGGCTTACTCCCAACTTAAGAATCTCACCTCTCACTCGTCACATATACCCTAATTTGAGATTGAGGATTTATGACTTCCAATCAAATCCCATAAGCCTCAACATTAAAATATTTCTTATAAACTTACTATTAATCTTTGTATGAGAACTTAGAGACAAAATTTTACCTTATTTGTAAAAGACCTTGCGAGTTCCCTTCCTTGAATCCTCAAGTGTTAGAGTTCTCCTCCTCCCTCTCTAGACTGTATCTCCCTTTATAGAATACCCAAACCCCTCTAAAACAATCTGATTTTTCCTTTTAAAATAACACATGAGGTCTTGTATCAAAATAGATTTGGGTTAGGTAATTCTTAAAAATAACCATCCAAGTCAAATCCGCGATCATGGATTGAACTGCGAAAAAGCTATGCATTATGCAAAATGGAACTACAAATATGAGTTGAACATGTAGAGGTCCGCAGTAGATCTCTGGCCCACAGTAGATGTCAGGTCCACCAAATGGTTGGTGGTCCTCACATTGGACCGCAAAGTCTTCTTCAAATATTACCATGTTGATTATGCGATGGATACACGGTCTGTAGAGTGGCTATGCCGTTCGCATAATCCAATGTGAAATGACCCTCAAAATTATGTTGCTTATGCCTTGATCTGCGATGGTTCTCTAGTTAGCAAAACCGATTCGTGGTGCACATGTTTGATTATAGAGTCGTCATTTTCTTCCAATTCACCTACCTACTTCACGATGCATCACACAGTCTACAAATCCGTAGGGGGCCTTATAATCGGTGAAAATTATCTACAACCTTGCGAACACATTAGCTTAACGTTGGCACTGTAAAACCTAAAATCCTAGGAGAACTGTTACGGGGCACATCCTTCCCCACTTAGGATCATTTATCTTCGAAAAAGCGTTAGAGTGCGCCATAGAGGCCCAAAATGACTTAGATCTTCATTCACACACCAATAGCTCGGACTTTGCCTAACTCCCCAAATTTTCAGAAATTTCAATAAAGTTTCCTCTGTATTTGGACATATACACCTGTTAGAGATCCACAAAAACCTATCCTAACAACATATTCATAACACAACGACGTATCATAAACATGAGAACAACACCAACCATAACATTATAAGCATTACATTCCCAAAAGAGGCATCTTAGCATAAACTGTACATGTTTATAACATAACTCAAAGAAGGCAAGCTTCTAATTATCTTTTAAACACAATCATTAGGTTATACAACCAAGTGGGGCTATTTCCTGCTCATATATTTCTCGGCCTCCTAGGTGGTCACTTCGACTTGTTGGTTTAGCCATAGAACTTTGACCGAGGCATTCTCCTTATTCCTAAACTTTTGAACTTGTCTATCAAGGATGACAACTGGAATCTCCTTATAAGTGAATTGTTCATAACTTCAATAGCCTCCACAGGGACAGTGAGCGACAGATCTCCAATTACCTTCTTCAACATAGACACATGAAATACCGGGTGTACTAAGGACAACTCTAGAGGTAACTCAAGCCTATAAGCCATTTGAACAACTTTCTCCACGTATAAGGTCAAATATATATTTGACTTAATTTTCTTTTCTCCCTAAATTACATTATTCCTTTGGAGAAACTTTCAATAATGCCCAGTTAGCCTCTTTGAACTCTAAATATATGCGTCGAACATTCGAATAGGACTACAGGCAGCAATGAGAAATCATCAGCCGCTCCATAATGATCTTGACATTCTCCATATCCCGATGCACAAGGTTTGGCCCTATAAACTCTATTTCTTTGACTTCAAACCAATAATGGGAGATCGACATCTCCTTCCATATAGAGCTTTGAATGGTTCCAATTCAATGCTGGCATGATAACTGTTGTTGGAGGATAATTTTATTAGTGGCAAATAATCATTCTAGCTTACCTTGAAGTCAAGAACACAAGCACGAAACATATCATCAAGTGTTTGTATAGTCCGCTCTGCTTGCCCATCGGTCTATGGATGGAAAGCTATACTAATTCACTTGAGTACCCATACCTTGCTGGAATGTTTACCAGAAGTTAGTGGTAAATTGTGCCCCTCTGTCTGAGATAATAGAATCTGGAGTGCCATGAAACCTAGCGATCTCCTTGATGTACGACCGAGCATAGTCTGCTGCAGTGTTAGTTGTCTTAATAGGCAAAAAGTGTGTTAATTTCGTGAGTCGATCCACAATTATCCAAATCGAGTTAAACTTACGAGGCATGCGAGGTAGACCTACTACAAAGTCTATGTTGATCATCTCCCCATTCCACATTGAAATTTCAATACTTTGTTCTAAGCCATCAGGCCCTTGGTGAACTTGCTGGTAATTTGGGCATCTAGCCACAAAGTCTGCTATATCCTTTTTCATGTCATTCAACCAATAGTCTTCCTTGAGATCGGAGTACATCTTTGTAGAGCGTAGGATCACGAAATATTTGAAAATGTGAGTCGCGGTCATGATTTTCTATTGGAGACCATCTATATTTCGAACACACAATTACCCAACAAGTAACAATTCGACAGTAGTTATTTTATGTTTATGAATGCCCTCCTTCAATTGCCCCAGAAATGGATCATCATACTTTTTCTCCTTAACTCCCTCTAGGAGTGAAAATTCGTCCCTATTTTGCACCTTCACCCTACCTCAGCTAGAGTTCGAAAGCCGGACTCCCAAACTAGCCAACTAATGAACTTCCTTGGCCATCGTCCTTTGGTATGACTCTAAGTGAGCCAAACTACCTGTGGATTTCCGGCTAAGAGCATTCGACACAACATTTAGTATTCCCTGGATGATAAGGTATGTCGATGTCGTAGTCCTTGAGTAATTCAAGCAATCTTCTTTCCCTTGGATTCAACTCCTTTTGCTTGAAGATGTATTGGAAACTCATATGGTCCATGTATATGTCTTCATGGATACCATGTAAATAATGACCCAATTTTTCAATGGAAACACCACTGCCACAATCCCTAAGTCGTGAGTTGGATAGTTCTTCTTGTGGTTTTAGAGTTGCCTAGAAGTAATGCGACATTCTTGCCATGTTGCATTAATACACACCCAAGTCCGACCCTTGGGGCATCACAGTATAGCTCAAATCCATATGTATTGTTACACCCCATTTTTTCGTACGTACGTAAAAGATATTCCATAAGTGAGTTGATGAAAACTCGGGAATGAGATGTTGTATCCCGCATTTTCGTATGTTAATATTTCGACGTAAGTCCGGGAATGAGATTATTTTGGGATTATAAGCATTATGCTATTTCAAACACGTGATGAGTAAATTCGTGAAGGAGAGAAGGTAAGCAAATAGAAGAAAATGAGTTTCGTCGAAGTTTGGCAATTTAGGATAAAATACGGTCCAAGCTATAATACCCCGTATTTATGGACTAGTGCCATACAAGGTACCATATGACCATAATTGCATGTTGTACAAGGGTGTATTAAAAATAAGTAGTATTTTAAGTAATTTGAGATAATTCTTAATTATATGGGAAACTAGTGAATTATCCGCGCGAAACAGAAATATAAATATTTATACAATATCAAAAATATAAATTTATTTATAAGAATTAGAGCATAAGATGAATTGCATTTTTATTATCATATTAAAAAAGAGATTTAATTAAAAGAGTGCTGCACGCTTATATATAATTTCGGAAACACTTGTTATTTGTGAAGCCAGATTTACGATGACTCAAAGTAAAACTATTATCTTTATTGCAGCAACACAACTATTCACCGCAGGATGGAAAAGAGAAGAGCATGTTACATAAGAGCGTTGTGGTCTAAAATTTATTTTGTACTTAAATTTTTTTAGCGCAAGTGACAATAAGATAGTGAAAGCATGGTATATTTCATCCATGGCCATCTAACTTAAAGTTTGTATATAAGTCACTTTTCTATTTATTTATTTTTTACATAATAATCATTCGACTTAAAGTTTTAGTCATTCAACTTTGATCAAGTTAACTAAAAAGCAGATATAACCTAAACTTTTATATTTAGTACCGAAAAATGGCATGGCAGTCGAAAATAAGTTGATTATATTTAGGATAATTCCAGATATCTCCATTTTAGGTTTCACTTCATTACACCTATCCCCGTTGTAGTTTACGATGTCATGTTTACGTTTTTAATTTTGATTCTTTTGTAGTATTATTCTTAACTATTTGGTTTTACTTCATTACACTTCGTTGTGGTTTAGTAATACATTTACTTCTTCTTCTTTTTTTTAAAATTTCTTTGTAATACTATTTTTAACTATTTTGCCGTGTTATTTTCCGATACAATAAACATAAAAATTCGAGTGCGATGTGTTTTTTTAGTAAACTTTGCCAAAGTTGAATTACTTTGATGTGACAAAAAATAAAAAAGTAATCTTTGTGTTACAAACTTTAAGTTGAACGATTTGCATGTTACCAAAAATAGAAAAGTATTAGAATATATTTGTTGAAAAGTATAGCAATGCAGACCACTCGAGTGTTCAGATATGTTTTAGAGAGTCATCTTTATGCATATCGTACAAAGGTTTCTGAATATTTACATATGCGGAAAAAATATCTCAAATCACTAATGTTTGATAGAAACCCCATATATCTCTTAAAGCGTGAAGTTTCTCCTCTTTCTACTTCTGGCAAGATATTTTGCTTGTCTTGGCTTGCTGAAAATTCAGAGCAATCAAGTTCCAGTAGAGCGGTCTTAGCATTGTACTTCTTGCGAAGTAGAAATTAGAGAATTCATAAATGTGAATAAATGCTAAAATAAACAAAAAATACTCATTATAACGTATTAAGAGAATAAAAAGAATGGATAGTTTTTAGGGTGTACAAAAACTGTAATATTTGAATTATTAACTGGGGCACATATGTTAGAATGTGTAGCTGTAAAATCCACTGAATCGTTACGACGGAGGGAATTTAAATAATGAATACATTTTGATAATTAACTGAATAGTTATGGCGTATTGATTGAATTGAAAGAATGGATAAAATTTGAAGGAAGGGTAGTAAACAGGAAGAAGTTGCGAAGGAATGCAAAAACAAAAAGACGTAAAGTACAAAAAAATAGTACTATCTTTGGACAGTTAATACACAAATATAAAGATTTCCAATAAAAAATGAAATGTAAAAGAAGAAAGAACAACCTTTGTATTTTTTGAGTGGAATGATCCTTGGCCAGAGAGATAAAAAATATGAATTGAATTTGGAGTAGAATTTAGTGGTGGAAGCAGAGGGAATTTTGAACCAAAGTTGCAGAAGGAATTACTAATGAAATGAAAAATCTCATTTTATGGAATGCGTAATTCCAAATGGGAATGACAACTGAAAGAAACGATGTGTCTATTATTGGAAAACTGGCGGGGATTCAACATGTTAAAAGGTCGCACCGTTATACCCCAATCGGCATCAAGCTTTCTCTTATGGAACAACGTTTTTTTCCTTCAATTATGTTCTTAGAGAGAATAAAAGAAAGAAAAAGTCCGAAATTCTATAAAATTTGGAAAATAGATTTCCTGATATGTAAAACTGCCACGCCACTGCTGTATGTCCCTCAATTATATGGAAGATTACCTAGTTAATTAAGAAATTATTGGGTGATTAATTAAGCACATTTGGATAAGCATTACACTTCAAGGTGATAGCAAATTAAGGCCAAATTGATGACTCATTATTCATTATTACAGGTGGCATTAAGGCGTCTTTGGGCAATCTATCAAGATAACACATGGAAAATACACTTTACCATTAAAAAAAACGTAGAAGGAAGTTCAAGTCAGTCATCTTTATAAATGATATTCAATTGATTTCAAATTAATTTTTGGAGGAGATGTTGGAATCTCACATAAGACTTCATGTTACAGTAGCAACGACAGTTCTTAGATTAGTAAAGAAATTCATACGGAATTACACTGCGTAATAACAATGGGATTTTGTGATTCTAAGGAAATATGGTGCGACCTTTTCATAGAATATCATACGGATTTTTCCCTACTCCAGGTATGTTAAGGCTAAGTTCTTCCTTCATTTTGCATGATCTCGTAATTACACGAGTTTGATAACGGGACATAAAGAAAAATTCTTATCCCGAAATTTGCGTATATTCCTAGTTTTATAAGATACAATATTATCTTTATCGGGACTATGTATTCATTTGAGTGTTTCCTTTTTCCGGTCAAGAGAGCAGAGAGTCTATATATGCAGTATTACAATATTTTCATTACCATCGAGCTATAATCGATGGGCGGGCCCCTATTGGGCAACCTCTGATAAGATGGTAAGTTATATACCGAGCCTACTATGGCCGAACGCATATGAGCGAGCCAAATTGTTCAAGAGACAAAGCCTAGTATGGTCGAGCGTTTACGAGCGAGCCTATAACTGCATATATATATATATATATATATATATATATATATATATATATATATGTATATATATACTGAGCCTTATAGGGCCGGACAACCATTTTACTTACTATATTGAGAGAGTTGAGTCAGTATCAGCAGGTAAGCATATCTTCAAATTATCTTTGACTTCCAGTTGCTTTCACTTATTATATTGTCAGTTCAGTTTCAGCTTTCAGTATAACGCCTTACATACTCGGTACATTATTTTGTATTGACGTCCCTTTTCTGGTGGCGTTGCATTTCCTGTGTGCAGGTTCAGATAGACAAACGAGTAGACCTCCTCATTAAGTGTTGCCCAAGTTCAACTTGATCGGTAAGCTCCATGCCTTTCGGATTTACCGGGTCTAGAGCTTTATGTACATATTGTGTATATATGTATATATGTTATGAGTAGGTCGGGGAGTTTTTCCGATCAAAGTATGTCCACCAGTAGAGGCTTGTAGACATATCATGTCAATTAATACAGTATGTTGGGCTGGTAGGCCTTTTGTGTATATTTTGTTGGTTTTCCAGCTGTACTAGTTATGACGGCATTGTCGGCACAAATTATATTGATATTTAGTCAGCATTCACAGTTGTCTTGCAATGTGGCCAATGGCCAAAGTATGACATCACATGTTTAGAGTTCCTTAGTCGCAAGTTGGTAGGCAAGGTTAGGTGAGGCACCGGGTGCCGATCTCGCCCCCCCTGGTTCGAGGCATGACAATAGTGTTATCAGAGAAGCTCTGTCCTAGGAAGTCTACAAGCCGTGTCTAATAGAGTCTTGTTTATGTGTGTGTAGTGCACAACATATATAAGTAGGAGGCTACAGAGCATTTAGCACTATCACTCTTTCTTCATACTCTAGATCGTGTGGTAGAGGTCACTTGTAAGAATTCAGATTCCTAAATTCTGTTATATTCCTAATACAATGATATTAACATCTAGAAAGACGGTTGGTAGGGAATTGAACATGGCTGTGAAAGAATTGAGTTAGAGGAACTCGATTTTGCATCATGTTTATGATGAGTAAATATAAGGTCTTCAGCAAATCATGTGTATACTAAGGTGTGTAAGCTTCCTGAAAAGGATCCTTAAGGCAATAATGCCTATACACTCTTACGGTAAAAAGAAATAAGGAGGGAGACACAAGTTTCAGCAAGTAAAAAATGCAAGGTGAAGAAGGGTACGAGGCACCCAGTTAATGAAGATTATCAGTATTACAGTTCTTGCAGAAAAATATAAGCATTGTGAGTTACCCTCAACAGTAACAGAGGTATGTATAATTGGCCACATCCATCTTAGTTATACCTTATTGGGGCTAACAGGTGTAGATTAAGAAAAGGACAGGATATCAGGATCCGACTGGGGTTAGAGTAACCCAAAATGGTGAATTAATTGTTTGCGTTAGTTGACTTTTCCGAAGGATATTGCAAATGTGCTAATAGGTCTCCTTGTGAGACACCCAAATGGCGCACTCTAAAATAGTACAGCTAGATATGAGTGCTACAAAGATAGGCAGTGGAAGCTTGGAAGGGGTAAATATTACCTTAGTGTGGCTCCCATCCATAGTAGAGAAAGAATGTTTGGAAATTCGAAGAGCTAATGGATGGAGCAAGGGAGCTAAAAGTAAAAGAATGTTTTGTTCGAATTTTTAGAATAAAGTAATAGATAGAAATATTAGCAGGGAAGTACGAAGAGGGATAATGAAGCATTATGAGTGAGATGTGATACATGGATGGCAATGGTAGAGTGTTACAGAATCTATAGCCAAATAAACAAAGAGACGAGAGGTGGTGGGCCTTAAGACAACAAAAGAGTATAAGTCATACAGTCACATCCTCATTTCGAGAGATAAGTTCGCAAATCTAACATGGTTAACAGAAAGAAAAGTTAGAACTCAGAGTAATAGAAATCAGGACTGGTGAACAAGATAAACTAAATATGAATTAGGGACTGGATGATTTGATAATGGCCAACATCATAAGAATTTCATATTCCGTTCCGACGGTAATAGAATGGACAATAGAAGAAGATTCATGAGAAATTCAGAGAATGATCATTCAGGGAGACACTTCCCTAAAGCAAGCAATATGAGCAAAGTTAAGCTTAAGGGACTGTATGTGCCAGTTACACTAAGTGTCACTATCGCGAGTGAGGAACTTTGTTATCCTTGGTGAAGAAGGATTACCACAAGGCGAGTAAGGGTTCCAACGCGTGATGTTTTTGATAAATAATGAGCCAATACGAGAGATAAGTTAAGACAAAAGGAATAACCCAATAACGATTACTCGGAATATCGATATGAGAATGGGCCAAATGAGTAGTTAGTAGTTGATTCAGGAAGAGCCCAGTTATGGCTAGAAAAAGGATAAAGACAAATCAGCAGATCATGCAAGATAAATATTGTAAACCCCAACATAGAGAATTCAGCCTCGCAGTAATGTCATTATAATATTTGAGATATATTTAAATAGGAGTTGGGGTAGTTAAAGGTACCATATGAGTGTCACGGGGTTAAAAGAAAGTGCCACTAGGAAGGCAGTCAAAATATCAGTTCAGAAGAAACCCTACAAGCACATGGGCATGGAGGTAAAAACCTACGGAGGATTATAGGCAAGGAAGGACATCAAAAGGTCCATAAGAAGCTCACAGCTTTACAAGAGTCAAGGGTTCTCCCTAAGTACTACAACGAAAGACTAGCTGAGGAAATAATGAAAAAGGCTTCAACCTAAGTACAACGACCTAAAGAGGAAATGGTCGTGTAACAACAGTCTCACAACAAAATTGTAAGCACTCCAAAGGAAAGTGGCACCTACTGTGGCTAATGAACGGAAAGTAAAATTAAAAGTAATATTCAAGATCATATGAGTTGTATGGAATTCCAATATGTGCGGGAACTAAGACAAGCTAAGTATGCACGCCACAAGAAGGCAAAAAGACCATGAAAAGTAATATTTTACGTTTAAGGAAAGTTGAGAAGGAACAAAAGGAATTCTTCGATCAATGATCCAGAGTTAGTTACGGTATGAAAACACTTGCGATTTCGGAGTATACATATATGTTGATAATCATACAGTCGTAGAATACTCCGGTACAAGTTAAAAGAAAGAATTAAGTTCAGGTCATAGACAAAGGATTGAATTTCTAGAAGATTGTATCATGGATATTCCATAGCGCCCATGAAAGGATAAAGTAATAACTAATACCATGAGTTGCAGGTCGAAAGATAGATTAAGCCTACACAAAGGTTGATCAGATGGAAGAGGAAACTAAAAAGTTACATCAACAAAGTAAATCAAGAATCCGATTATTGGACCCAGAAGTTATAGGAATCATGATTGAGAACATAGAAAAATCACTCTTAATATTAGAGGTGGAAGAGGGATAGCACAACAACCATATTCTATAACGGCTCTACGATAAGTCCAGTTAGAAAAATACCAGCCTCCTAAGAATTCAGTATGGAGCTCCTACCGGATTATATAGGCACCAGAGGTGCAAGTATTATAATAGAGCCTCAAATTGTGGATGTGATTTATACCTATGTCGGAGGGAGGTTATGAAAGAGAGATAGAAGAATGTGAGGTGATATTTTAAAGTAAGTAAGGTAAAGGTGAACAACGTACGAAATACTCAAGTATAGAAGGATGAGAGTGGTCCACACTTCAGGTAAAAGACTAGAAGCGCTGGAATTCAGTATACACGAAGGATAGCAGCGTCGTCAATGGCATATATTCCAGCCTATGGTTTCTAGGTACCAAGAGGTCTATTTAAGAGAATAAAGAAGAGTTAGAGACGACATGATTTCTCTCCTGTTGTTCTGAACTAGCACAAGCGAATCTATGGTGCAAACTAGTTGAAGGGAGGTTGCGAGTAGTATAAATAGATATGTGTAAGTCCCGAGCTAAAGTATGGTAAAGAGACGGAGTTCTAGGAAGACAGGAGTAAGGATAAGAAATAGAGAATAAGAAGGTGACGAGAATAGATAAGTCATCGTGATTCAGCCGACAAGAACAAGAGAGCTAATGTTTTCTCTAAGTTATAGAAATTTTAGTATAGACTGAATGAACTCAAAGGAGTCTAATATTAATAGCAGTTAGAAAGAAATGAAATGTTGCCTCGATAGTGAAAAATACCCACGTAAGGTGAATCACATTGGGATGTTATGAAATAAAATTAAGGAAGCAGGGTATCGCTCCAATTGGATTAGTCGAGTTACTTCAGATGTCCCCCGATGAGATGTGAGCCCTAGTGGAAGTGTTACATAAGAGGTCAAGTTATCAGTGGTAGATGATAGATCAACATTAGGGTGAATCAATAATAGATGGATAAAAGTTCAATAGTATGAGATGAGATCAGGCTATCATTCTTAAGATGAGTAGTAATTATGAAGCATTAAATGACTTAGACTTATACATATGGGATGAGTAACGGGAGTAACCTCGAGTGGAAACAGACCTTAGTAATGATACATCGAAGTAAGGGTTTTGGCACAGTATGACCTATCTAGATGCAGTAAAATCATGCAGATGGATAACCTACTCTATGAAACAAGATATTACAACATTCTTAAGTTCAGTTAAGTGTCAAGCGAAGAACTTCAATAATGGCTAAAAATCAGAGGAAAAGGGAAAGAAGAGTCGCATAGGTGCACTTACAAGGTTAGAGTCGTACAAACTGCATGATAGAAGGTAGCGATAGTTACGAGATTTATTCACAAGTCGTGGTATGGAAAAGAGGCTTAAAGGGAGGAATGTCTTGGCCTTTGGATTTATTCACAGAACAGTTGCCCAGATGGCAAAGAGACTACTAAAGTATTCAGAAGACATAGGTTATGAGAAGCTTAAGTGCATCAGTCAACATTCGAGGACGAATGCTAAAAAATGGGGAAATAATGTTACACCCCATGTTTTCGTACGTAAAACATATGCTATAAGTGAATTGATGAAAATTCAGGAATGAGATGTTGCATCCCGCATTTTCGTATATTAAAATTTTGACGTAAGATAATAGACGTAAGTCCGGGAATGAGATTATTTTGGGATTATAAGCATTATGCTATTTCAAACACGTGAAAACGAGTTTCCTCGAAGTTTGACAATTTGGGATAAAATACGGTCCAAGCTATACCCCGTATTTAGGACTAGTGCAATACAAGGTGCCATATGACCATAATAGTATGATGTATAAGAGTGTATTAAAAATAAGTAGTATTTCATGTAATTTGAGATAAATATTAATTATATGAGAAATTGGTTAATTATTGGGTAACAGGAGATTACCTAGTTAATTAACGAATTATTGGATGATTAATTAAGCACGTTTGGATAAACATTACACTTCAAGGTGGCAGAAAATTAAGACCAAGTTGATGACTCATTAGTCATTAGGATAGGTGGCATTAAGGGGTCTTTGGGCAATTTATCAAGATAACACATGAAAACTACACTTTGCCATTAAAAAGCGTAGAAGGAATTTCAAGTTAGTCATCTTTACAAATGATATTCAATTGATTTCAAATTCATTTTTGGAGGAGATGTTGGAAGCTCACATAAGACTTCATGTTACAGTAGCAACGGAAATTCTTATATTAGTACAGAAATTCATACGGTACACTACGTAATCATAACGGGATTTTACGATTTTAAGGGAGTATGGTACAACCTTTTCCAAGAATATCATATGAATTTTTCCCTATTCTAGGTATGTTAAGGCTATGATCTTCCTTCATTTTGCATGATCTCGTAATTACACGAGTTTGATATCAAGGCATAAAGAAAAATTCATATCCCGGAATTTACGTATATTTTCATAGTTTTGTAAGATACAATATTATCTTTATTGGGACTTCGTATTCATTTGGGTATTTCCTTTTTCCAGTAAAAAGAGCAGAGAGTCTATATATATAATATTATAGTATTTTTATTACCATCAATCTATAATCGATGGGTAGGCTCTTATTGGGCAACCTCTGATGAGATGGTAAGTTATATACCGAGTCGACTGTGGCCGAGCGCCAATGAGCGAACCTAGTTGATCGAGATACAAAACATAGTATGGCCGAGCACCTATGAGAGATCTTACTACGGCAAAGCAATTATATATATATATATATATATATATATATATATATATATATATATATATATATATATATATATATATATCGAGCCTTATAGGGAGGACAACTATTTTACTTACTATATTGAGAGAGTTGAGTCAGTATCAACAGGTAAGCATATCTTCAGATTATCTTTGACTTTCAGTTGCTTTCACTTATTATATTGTCAGTTCAATTTCAACTTTCAGTATAATGCCTTACATACTAGGTACATAATTTTGTATTGACGTCCATCTTTTGGGGGCACTACATTTCATGTGTGCAGGTTCAGGCAGACAGACGAGTAGACCTCCTCATTAAGTGTTTCCCGAGTTTAGCTTGATCGGTAATCTCCATGCCTTTCGGATTTACCGGGTCTAGAGCTTTATGTACATCTTGTGTATATATGTATACATGTTATGAGTAGGCCGGGGAGCTATTCTGATCACAGTATGTCCACCAGTAAGGGCTTGTAGACATATCCTATCAGTTAATGCAGTATGTTGGGATGGTAGGCCTTTTATGTATATTTTGTTGGTTTGCCAGCTGTAGTAGTTATGACGGCCTTGTCGGCCCAGCTTTATATTAATATTTTGTCAGCATTCATAGTTGTCTTGCAATGTGGCCCATGGCCAAAGTATGACATCAGATGTTCAGAGTTCCTTGGTCGCAAGTTGGTACGCAAGGTTAGGTGAGGCACTAGGTGCCGGTCTCGCCCCCCAAGTTCTGGGCGTGACATGTACGTTCCGATAAGGTCACCGCCAGTGTCGTGGTTAACCTTGACTTCAACTCTTGAAAGCTCTTTTCATAAGAATCTGACCATTGGAATTTAGCTGCCTTTTGTGTTAATTTGGTTAACATGGAGGCAAGACAATAAAACCCTTTTGCAAGCCTCTTGTAACATCATGCCAAGCCCAAGAAATTGTGAATCTCTATCAGAGTTATACGTCTAACCAATGCACTCCAGCTGCAATCTTATGAGGATCAACCTTGATTCCCCAACTAGAGACAACATTACACAAGAAAGTGACGAACTCAAGCTAAAACTCACATTCCAAAAAAATTGCCTACTACTTGTGCTAATATAAAGTTTGTATAAATGTCCTAAGATGATTGGCATGGTCCTCTTGAATTTATGAATACTCAAGGATGTCTTCAATGGAAACTATCACAAAATATTCAAATAAAAGCTTGAAAACTCGATTCATAAGATTTAGGAAAGCTGCTAGATCATTCGTTAGCCCAAAATATATCACTAGAAATTCAAAGTGCCCATACCGGGTCTGGAAAGTTAGTTTCGGAATATCCTACTCCCATAACTTCAATTGGAGATACCCCAAACTTAAGTTAATATTAGAGAATTATTTAGCACCCTGTAATTGATCAAACATATCGTCTATCCTTGGAAGTGGTTACTTATTCTTGATTGTGACCATTTTGGGTTGTCGATAGTCGATACCCATCCATAATGATCCATCTTTCTTTCTCGCAGAAATAACGGTGCGTCCCAAGGTGATAAACTCGATTGGGTGAAACACTTCTCTAGCAAGTCTTTCAACTTCTCCTTCAGTTCCTTCAATTCTACCGGAGCAATTCTATATAGTGGAATTGACATAGGCTACGTTCCCGACAATATATCAACACCAAAGTCAATTTCCTATCTAGTAGACTCCCAAAATCTTCTAATGAAAGACCTATGAAAATTTATTCATAGCCAGCATAGACTGAAGTGTCGACGCTTCACACGGGCCAAATGGTAGATACATCACTTGTTGATCATCTTTGTTGCCTTATTGAAGAAATAAACCCATCCTTTGGCATAACATCATCCCCTTCCATTTAATTACTAGCTCTTGTGGGGACTCGAACCTAATGGTTTTAGTATGGCAATTAATCTTGGAATAACATGAGTAAAACCAGTGCATCCTTATTATCATATCAAAATTAACCATCGCCAATTCGACGAGGTAAGTTATGGTGTCTTGACCATATATTTTGATTATAAATTCCCTATAAACCCGGGTGGCCCTAACAGACTCACCAAATAGAGTAGATACACTGGACGACTGACAAAGTTGTTCCATCACTAATTCCATGGATACATAAGGAGTGACATGCGATATAGTAAAACTAGGATCTATTAAAGCATACACATCAGGAGATTAACAGTCGATATATGTGTGACAACATCTTGAAGATGCATTTGAACTCATGAAACCCATCATGGCATAGAATCTCTTAGGGTTATCGAACCCTGTGAACCACCCCCAACTGTCGGCATACATCGAGATGGAGAAGGTGTTATGGAAATAACATCCATTGAACTGGCCGGTTGCACCAGACCTCTACCAGCATTCAGACAGGACGAAGGGAAGTCCCTTTGAATATGGACCCTAAGACCACACGTGTTGCATACAGGAAGGCTCATGCAATAGACCCTAGAGTACAGATTCTCACACCACGGGCATGAGGGCCTCTACAGCGGCTAGAATCTCCTTCCCGACAAAACATGCTGGTTAGGTCCCATATTGCCTTGTCTGGGTATGAAACGACCCTATTGCTGCTGACTATTCCCTAATAGTGGTGCACTAGCTGAAGACTAGGTGAGAGACTATGATAGCCTATATTACCTTTTCTTGAACATTGCCATTCAACCACTACCACCACTGAAATAACCACCAAAGTTTCCCGCAAACTCGGCCTTCTTGTTACTATGTTGCTACATCCCTCTTATGAGTTTTTGATTATTTGTGGCTTGAGAAGATTCCACGATCTTGCCATAGTTAATATCGTAATTCAAGGCGGCTGTAACAGCCTCGTTGATAACCAAAAGGCTAAAGCCCTGCACAATCCGACGCAACCTAGCCTCCATATTGGGCAAGACGTAGAGAGCATACATTGAATGATCCACAAATTTCAGGTGGTAGTCCTACACACTCATACTACCTTGGTTCAAGTTCTCAAAATCGGTGACACATGATGATCTAGTCTCGGCTGGCAAGAAATGATCCATAAAGGCAACAGCAAACTCGTTCCACTTTGCCGCAAGTCTACCCTCTTTATGGGAGTACTCACACAATTCATACCATGTATACGCCACTTCTTTTAGGCAATAGGGGGCCAATTTCACTCCGTCTGTCTCAATGGAATGTATAACACATAGAGTCTTGTGCATTTCATCATTAAATTCATATGGGTTCTTGTTCCATCCCGCATTTTCATACGTCAAGTACGTTCTAAGTCAATTGACATAAGCTCGGAAATTAGATCATACTTGAGATTATAAAAACTAAGTTAATCATGTTACCTTGAATGTCACAAAGGTTTAAGATCACGATTACCATATCACGGCCCAGCCCTAGGGAGCGGGACTGACGCTGAGCTGCGGTAACTCGATCAAGCAAGCCTACTTGGTGCCTAGCAGCCAAACATTCCTATGATTAATTCAAATATAAATACAAAGTAATATAAGTTCATAGTTTGTAAGTGAGATACATTGTCAACAACAATGCTTATAGTTTTTACCCTATCAATAATACAACCCACTGTATGTCTACAAAGCCTCTAAATAAACATGAGAACAATATAGAAATGCCGGTGAGAAGGTCTTGTCTATACCCAAATTGATATACAAATGTCAAGACTAACGCAAAGCCCTTATATGGAGTAGGGTTCACCAAATAAGCTGAGAAGAGGGTACACCTATCAAGAACTTGTGCCACCTATTAAGTGACCACCTGTATCCAATAAAAATGTTGTATCCCCAGCAAAAAAGATATTAGTACTGTTACGCGGCGCCTTCCTGAGATGCTTTGGAAGGGCGACGTAAGGCTAAGCAAC